>KE525348.1:229520-247730 GCA_000441895.2 Anopheles sinensis
GAACACGATCTCGGCGGAGAAGAACTCGACCATCGTATTCCCGCTCCCGATCGACATCCTGACGTACTTCATGAAGTCGAAGGAGGCGTTCCAGGCGAACCAATAGGCCCGCGAGTAAGGTGCGCTCCGCCGTTTGCCCACCTTACTCTCTGCGCTGGTCCCGTTTTTGGAGGGATTAGGCCGGCACGCCATTTCCGAGCCGAAGAAACGACACTCAGCATGGCGTCACCCGATCATTTGGTCACTGCATTGATATTATCTAAATGACAATTCTATCGAACTTAAGTGCATTATTTTAAATAACTTATTAACTGTATAACAAACCACTAAATGTTTTCTACTTAGTTTTCTCCTTTATTCCTTAGTATAATATATTTTTTTAAATATCAAAAACTTTAAAAATAACTTTATAAAACAAATGAATAAAACACTGTAGAGTTTCAACACCGGAGAACCAACAAATGAATACGATAACAACTAGTTTCAAACCGGAGTAATAAAAAAGTACAGAACACATCTACGACAGATGAATAATACACTCAGAACTCTGTGAAAGTCTACATTGTGCAACTACAGACAAAAGGCCAGAGGTTATCTAAATCGGTTGACAAAAGGGAAAATGACGAAGAAAAAAAAGGGGGCAAACGTCCCAACAGAGAAGAGACACACAGCAATGGCACGATGAAGCAATGGGCAGCAACGACACACCGCGTATTTCTCATTCAGCATTCATTCATTTTTACGTTTCCTTCCTGGGCGTCCGCTTGGGAAACAAATTTTCATTTCCATTTCATTTCCACTCTCCCCAAAACCGAACTCCGGTATGGGAATGCGGATTGGAGGAGCGTCGGATCCTTGTTAAAGTTTTTAATATAACTTTGTAAATTGTTTCCATTTCCGTTTTCCGCAGCATCCAGCACGGAGTTGGGTTTTCGTTTTTTTTTGCGCTCTCCGGACACTTTAAGCTTCGTGTCCCCCTTGGTTTCCTTTACGTACGTACGTAGAAACGATGTGCGAAAGCCTTGGGAACGCCGTGTGGGACCTTCACGTCGCTTTCGAGTAAACCGACCACCATCCACACTGGACCGAAATTGGATGTCCCGAGTTGGGATTCGTTCGGTTTCTCCGGTTGTTTTAGTATAACTTTTTCATCGTAAAGAGAGAAAAAATAAACAACCGAAACAAAAAGGTATCCAATCGTGGAAAGTGGACTGAGCGCAAGTTAAGTTGTTGGCAAAATGGATGAATTTTTAAGCATCCATTTCCTATTTCGAGCTTTCGTCAGGAATGTTGGAGAAGGGCTGGGGGTGAGGAGGAAAAAAGCCCATTCCCATTCGGGTTTTCTCGTTTTTTGCTGCTCATATCTCTGTCATCTTTTGCCGGTGTGCGTTTATCAAGAATCGCTAAAGTAAAAACAAAGCAATGGGAAGGACAAAAGTGAAAGGATTTGGTGCCCAACCTGGTTCCGGGTCAAGGATAAACGTGTCCGCACGATTGGATGGGGATGGGAATGCGTTGGGAATGTGAAAAAAATGGCTCGACCCCAAAAATCATAAAGCGGATTGTTTCTGATGAGTTTTTTTTTCTTAAACAAAAACAAGAGATGAAAAATTATAAAACTAACAATATAACGTGATGAGTGTTTGATTAACTCTGAGTGTTTGATGAGAATAAGGAAAAATATTTAACATAACAGTTTTTGTTGAAACTTTGATAATCAGTAAGAAATTTAAATGATGTTAAATTTAAGAATTAATCCTCATTTAGAACAATTAGAATTTAAATTAACAAATCATACTAAATTAAATATTAAATCATTGTTTTCAATTTTATTGACTTTCGTACGTTTTATACCCCTCATAATACACAGAACGTTTGTCACTTGTCACGAAGTTGTAGAGAATCATATCACTCATCTGGACTAAACACCTGATCACCTACGGTTAAGAAATCTCACAGAGAAAATAATTCAAGCTTTTTCTGGTTTTTGGCAGATATTGGCAGATATTTTACAGATGTTATAGTATTCGATGTACAACCAAACTGATAAGTGTGTTTTCACTGCAATACATGTTTGCACCGGGAAAATCTTTTTGCAAAGGTGTTTTTTTCGTTTACCGATCGAATGTGCTCGACCATTTCAAACAGTTAGCACAGTTTACGAAAGACACAGTCTTTGAGCACACAACAGCTAGTAAGGGCGATCGCGTCACCTTTCGACAAGAGCGCCCATAATCATGCGAGTTTAGTGTAGCTTTCGGTGGAAGAAACAAATTATTCTAACCAACTAGATAGCACAAGCAAGCAAATACACATACACACACCCCGAAATCGATGTGAACATAGTTTAATGAGCCTGAATTAATTGAATCGAACTAAAAATGCATTACGAAAAATCCCACTAGCGAATGGCAAACCCGGTTTGTTTTCTTTTCTCGCTCTTGATTGTACTGCAGGAAAGGAACACACAAGTATGAAGAAAGTATCAAAACAGTGCAAAACTGTACATGCAAATAATGACCAATAAATCAAAATGACAAAACTCGTTAAAAGTGATATAAGCTTTAAGGGTAAGAGTACTAAAACGATTTAACGGCGATGGAAAAGGCGTCGGGCATTGTTGATTTGGTTCCGATTTGTTGCTTGTGAATACACTCACACAAGCGTAGTGCATCGAGGTGACACATAAAAGATCTATGTACAGGAAGGCAGTGAAGTAGGGAAAAATTGTATGCACAAACGAACTGGTAGGTTGCTAGGATGGAGAAATCGTCAATGTGGTTTATTTCTTTGTTCACTAATGGCATAAGTCTAATGTTTTTCGGACAACAAAACCGACATGTTTAGCTACTTTTACGACTAAAAGCAAAAGGTAGAGGAACGAGGTTTAAACAGAGATTTAAAGTCATCTTTTTCTGTCAATGTTGTCATCTATTGCCGTACTAAACGAACCAAAGACAAATTCTATTAAAAACAAATAATAATATATTGAAACCTGGCCGCGTGTGTATCGATCGTTGAGGTCGGAAAGAAGTACCACTTGAAATGATAGTATAACGAGCCACTTTACCACGTTAGTTATTTGATTATATATTAATGTTAACAGGTGCCATTGCCAGCACACACTCACACACTTACAATACGGGAGATGAACGAAAAATAGAGGACAACAGGAGGAGAAAAAGAAACAAAATGAAAACAACATAAAACAAACAAAAAAAAATGGGATGAAGTTTATAGAAACGTATTTAGATTACCGGATCACTTTCAACTCGATGTTCTAGATACAAACAGTTTTTTCACTATCGCTGTGTGTTCGATACAGCTTTACAAACTCTGTCCAGATGTTCTTCTCGCTGCCACGAGCATTTTTTCACTCGAAAGTGTCAAAAACTACAAACTGAGGAATTTATTCTACAACTTATAGCCGCAGCACTGAGGGCGAAACTGGTGGGGGAGGGGGCATTGTATCTAGTTAGTAACTTCACATACCCCATCGGTTATCGACTCATCGATCGGAGCATCATCCATGTCCGTAGGTCCCGCTGCCCCGTTTCTGGTTTCCTTTCCTGCGAGCGTTGAATTTTAGAATAGTTTTCCATCGTGTGGGGGAAAAACACTCGTATATTTTCCTGTCCTTCTTCACTCCACTCACGATCACACTCGGAATGTTCAAAGATTAAATGGCAACCGACAGCAAAGTACATATATTGAACTAATCGTAACCGATATTACACAGAGGACAGCAAGTTTAACGCATATATTAAATGAAATTTGGCGAATATATAAAGAGACCGAAATAGAGAAAGAGAGAGATAGAGAGAGAGGGAAAGAGAAGGAGCAAGAGGGAGAGATAACGAGAGGCATGTGTCATTGTTAAGAACTTTAAATTATTTATCTATCACCGATCGACAGCGATGTTTTTAAAGGAAAATATTCATTACAAAATAATACAAAAAACTCGAAATGAAACTACTAAACAGGTGTTCTGCAAAGCGATGCTATAAACATTTATCCGACCCAACCGCCGGGCGATAAGCTCGGCGCGGGGAAGAAATCAATCACCCAAATCAAATAGTTTACCAGATTGTGAGAAAATCAAAAGATGGAAATAAACCGATTCGTAAGAAACGTTTCTTTTTCAGAAAACTGTACAAATAAAATGTGCTCGTGTTTTGATTGTGCATGTATTCGTTAGTGGGTTTGAAGGGTAGTTTACATATTTTCATCAAAAGGTAAGTTCTAGTAAAGTAAGTTTTGTGTTTAGAATTTGAGTGTTTTTATATTTTTATATAACATATCATAGATAAGCAAACAATCGAAGATTATTTTCATACCACTGATATCTTGACGTGGCTTATAATTTATTCTTCAAACGCTATAAAGATTTATTAGATATTCCGGAATCAGGCCTTGGAAAGAAAGGTAAAAATTGGGTAAAATATTTGCAGTCCTTTTCAAAAAACGGTCAATTAAAACTTATATAAATCATAAATAAGATAAGTATTTGAAAATATATAACAGAAGTGTGATATACTTTTCCTTGTGCTTCTTAATTCATGCCAGACCTTGATCTCTGTATACTTTGATTATTTTCCTATCGTGCTGCTGTACCAATAGTGGAGGTAGTGGAATAAAATTCTAGCTCTACGAAGAAATAAATACAATAGCGTTATTTGTAATAGTATGTTCCATGCACTTTTACGGAGTGTTCAAAAGATAAACTTTGCCACTCCATGATATATTAAAGCTCCAATACTCATATTTTCCAAACAGGTGGATTCCTTAAGAATTTATCAGGAGTGCCATGATTTTCTTAAGGCTATAAATTTCCACAAAAAGCATTGGTCTATATGACGAAATGCGTTGGTCTATGGCGAAGACATTGCATTGATCTGAGTTATTTGGCCTTTCTGTGTGAAATATGCTTCAAAAATAAATTACAGTAAAAATATATTCAGTATTTTCCAAGTGTTCCAAATAGTACCATCACTATAGGAACCATACCACCATTACAGGAACAACCGGCTAGGAAGAAATAAACGCTTTTTTCGTGTACTTTACATGATAAACTGTACAAATAGATGTTTTTATAGATGAAGAATAATGGAGTATAGATCATAATTGGTATAAATTTGTAAAATATTCTGTAATAGGCACTTGAAAATTGCGTCAAATTGTTAGTAAGACGACTAAGTACGCCACTATTGGTACAGTTGCCGACTAGGTCTATCTTCCATGTTTGAACAAATTAAAAAAATATAAAAATAGATTTAAAAAACGCCAAAATAGAAAGAACCTTTTTAATACACAGAAATATAGATCGCTTTATTAAGAAACCTCTCATACACACAATCTTACTTATTGCTAGTGCACGGTTGCTGGACGTAATCGAGACAGAAGCCACGGTTGTCCACGTCGGTCGGAGCCTCGATCGAGTCCGTGTGGAACGCCAGTCGGAAGGGCCGTATCGTGGAAACCACCGTTCGCTCGACCGAACTGACCTCCGCGTTGAACGTTCCGCCGCAGATCTTGTCCTCGCAGGTGCTGGCCATCGGTTGTCGGTCGGCAATCTTGGCACACGGCACCATCAGCCAGTCGTTGGTGCAGGAGTTCGGTGTGCCCTGAGTACCACCACCTACCATCGCCTGCACGATGCTGTTCGAGTTTCCGGACAAGGTGAACGTGCGCGACCGGTTTCCGGGAAGCGAGCCCGGACAGGCCGTATACTGGATGCTGCAGAAGTTGCGCTCCGTTCGGATGCAAATGCTGTAGTCCTGGTTCGACAGCTGACGTCCGTTCGTTGGATCGAAGTTGAAGCTTCTCACTCGGCCACTCACACCCGTATGATATTGAAGACAACCCTGATCCGCTTTGGCGATGGCACCGCAAGGGATCTGCGATATCCGGACGCGCCACGATCTTGCAAAGCTCGGGCCACTCGTGATGACGGTCAGAATGATGGGATTACTCTGGCCCATACCGGCATCGATGTACACTGGATTGAATGATCGAAGAAGCAACATTTATTCACCTTCAATTTGATCGTCTAAACATCTGCAACTTACTATGTTCACCCGTGGCGCTTCCACAAATCGTTGGTGCGGGACTCCCTCCGGACACCAGAAACTGATCCGTATTGCAGATGTGATTCACGATCTCCGGACCGTGCAGCGAAAAGTGGTCAAAGTCCAACCGCACCTGACAGATATCCGGGTGCATCTTCAGGATGGTCAGCTGACAACTTCCCGTGCCGTCAGTACTATCCGGATGGTTCGGATTGACGAAGTAGGTTCCATTTTCACGCACGACTCCACCGCACGATGCCATAACTGAAAACGTAGGAGTAGTGAAGGTGTCACGAAAAAAATCGAACGGATGTAAAACGATGTCATTTCCTTCACTTACAGATACAACACGTTCCGTAACCACCGGCGCAGGGACCGGCCGGGATGCCTCCACGCAGGACGCACTCGTTGTTTGGCTGGCAGGAACCGTACTCACCGGAAGCGGCCGAGCAGAGTCCTTGACCCCACTGGTACACCGTGAATATTGGGAGAACTGGGAAAAAAGAAGGGAGTTCGGGGTGAGGAAATTCGTTAGTGTATCCGGTATTTCACTCGCTCTCTTCCTCTCTCTGCAGGTTCACGATGTTCTCTGAAGGAACTAACGCACAGCGATTTAGAAGGTTCACAACCCCCATGGACTTCGCGGAATGTTTCGGGCACTGTGTGTGATCGAAACGGCATGATAAAATTTCTCTCCCAATCACCTGTCGGAAGTAAAGTTTTGACTAATGACAGCCAACCCGTACAATGGGAGGGAGAGAGGGGTTCGGCTAAATAATAAAGGCATTGACCTGAATTCCGCGTTTTAATTGCATTTTTGTTTTTTGTTTCACCAGGCCTCCATGAACACATGCGGAAGTGCTTCGATGTAGAGGTTGTGGGATGATTTCGGGCGATGACAAATCGTCGCGGTATTCAAATAATGACCATCAATTATTTAACATAAAATAAAAGAACATTTTTGAATGGCTCCATTCACTCTGAACTAACGGATTTTTAAATGAAGTTTTAGTATTAGTCTAGGTATTTGAAAGCGGTATTAAATCGCTATAACAAATTTTACGATTAAATATGCCTAAACCATGTATTAAATAATTAGAAAATTGGTAAATCTTAGTTTTTTATCATATGAAACAAATTTTTGAGCACAAAATTAGTACAGTAGGTCCCCGCAGTACGCTACACTCGATAAACGCGATGCTTTGAAAAATGATATTTAATAGCGATTAGCGGGACTTCTGATTGGTAAACCCTGCTTTGTTTTGGTAGAATCAAGTTTTTACGTTACACTTTACGTGTGAGTACAACACCTAGCTTGTGTTGTTTATATAATTTCTTCTATGCTCTTGTACAAGTTTATATTTCAACCTGGCAGTGAGCGTTTATGTCATCCACTTGCGGTTCGAAAGGTTTTCTGCAGTTTAGAACTAAAATACTGAAAGATTATAAATTAACTATGCCTGGAAATAAATACTAGTAAAATAAAAAAAAGCATGAATCACTTTAAAGTCAACTCAAACACTGCCATTGATGACCAGTTTGATCAGGGCATACAACATAGTGCTCGGTCCCAAATATTAGCGTAAAGCGGGGACTTAATGTATTTAATTTTATCGAAAATCCCTTCGATCGAAAATTTCCGAGACTATAATTCGTTGCGTTGCAGTAAAAATTTCGTTGAAATTGGAGCATTGCATTTGTTAAGTTTTTCATTTGTCAGATGCATTTTTGCATTGTTTGTGTTAATTTCTCTCGAAAAAATATTAGTCTTAGCTCCAGTGCCATTTGTGGCATTTCTTTTTATTATTTAAACAATTGTGGATTTTCTCATTCCCTGTTTTTGACTCATTTCATGGAGGCGAAGATCTTCTTCCTCAATTCAAAGAGTCATTCTTTGCAGAAGGAAACGACAGTGCGATTCACAAATCTCCAAACGGTGGATTACGGTCGTGAGAAACAGACCGTCCAACAGACATGGTCTCATATTCAATTACGCAGAAAAATGTTCTCTCTGTAGCCCCTTGTGACCTATCCGTCCCCGAGAAGAAAGCCGACCATTTTGTTTGAGCTCGTGTGTGTGTATATGTGTTGCTGACAGCATGGGAAATCCTCGGTGGCGCTCCGTTTTACCGATGATCCCTCATAAGTCTGGCCAACGTGGGGCGGGTGCGTCTTAAGCGAAACCGCTTTCCCAGACAAAGCCCCGTTCGTAGCAGCTAACAGAATGAACTTTTTAATATTCAAAACGAGATTCCACACCGTCCACAGCTTAGGCGAGGACATCGTTTGGCTTTTCAACCGTTTTTTTCGTGTTCTTGTGGCGTTCCATTTCTTCATCCCAGGCCATTCTGGCTAGCATTTCCCTTGGCATTAAAATCCTCAAAATCCATGTTTTGAAATATACGAAGATTTTCCAGCTTTAAACAACGCGCCCAGCCGTGAGTCTGGAGTCATTGCGTTAAGTGAAGTGAACGGCAAAGTCTTGTGGGTGTGTGTGTGAGCCTCACTACATGGTGAGGCCCCAAGAAAGCCAACGATCGACAAGGCCAGTGTTGTTTAGTTAATTAAATTTGAAGCAATCTCCCGGCTCGAGCCTCGACCTGACACAAATGCCAACCATGCGTCTCTGCACCGAACGGAGCAGAGTTACTTTTCGTCGTTGCTCGGATTCAATTTTTCCAACAAAAAGAAAACCGGCAGCACCACACCAGGCCGAAACAAAGACGACGAAAGCTTTGTGCTTCGGAGTGCCGAAAATATGTTGCTCTGGTGCTACAACATCGTCTCCCAGTGGCTGGTTGGCCGGCCACGAGCACGCCGTGTTTGTCTTGCGTTTAATGGAGCGCATGAAGCGTATAAACATCGGCTGGGCTTCGACAGCGACGAGGGCGAGTTATGAATATTGAAGGCCTTGTGGCGTGTGGAACCTTCCGATTGCAGGATTCGATTCGACCGATACTCCACGTGCCGGTAAAGGTTTTTCGCTCGCCAAAATAACTTTCACAAACATGGTCGTCTCTCGTTTTTTCCTTGAGCTTCTGTGCTTCAAGCTAACGCCACATCCGACGTGGACGTGTTTGCAATACGGACGAACCATTTAAGGTTAGGTTAGGCTAGGAATACCCTCTCGCATCACATCCACTTCTTTCCGCTTACTTTCCCAACTGTTTCAATTCTTTTTTTAATTCGAGAAAGGACGCCTGTACGGAGACTGTTTTAGGCCTGATTACATTGACCGGATATGGGAGTGGATAAAGTCATTCATTCGGTGGGACTTGTGGCCGGGTTGTGGGGTAGCTCTGTTTGATCTGGCACGTCTCTGGCCTGGCTATGGCATTTTTTCTTCTTCTCTGCCATATCCAAAGATGGCGCTACATCGTTGGAGGGGGTTTCCGGCGTCAAGTGGCGAAACCACTCTGTGTCGGACCTCTCTCATCCTGTTCCTGTTTCTCATTGTCCGTGTTGCGCTAGGATCGATTGCTGGCCGACACATCCGGTCAAAGGATAATGCGGGCATTCATCATCGGGTGCTTTTTGTTTGTCCATCCACATTTCGGGGTTTATGGACGCGATAAGCATGTTTGAGATGTTTGCTACCAGCATGCGGAACTTTTTGACGTTGGTTATGCGTTTGACTCAATTCGAGGGACGTTCTAGATAAGTGAAGGAATACTAATTTTATTATATTTTGTTGAGCATCAAAGAATAATAGCAGATATGTATTAATTTCCTCCGTTGAAATTGAATGTTATTCATTATTTTGTGTAAGTAGGAAGAAATTGATATTGAAAATTTCCACAACACTTTGTGAATGCAAACAATTTGCAAACAATTTTTGAAATAGTCTAACATTCGAAGAGAAATTGTTTGCCTTACAACGCGTATCACGTCGGCTGGCAATCTGTGTTCCGGGTAGGGACCGATGACCACGGAACTCATTTTGTATACCGTTTGCCGATACTGCCTGCACCAAAGCACCGATAATCATTTCCGCCAACACTAGTATCACAACATTTTTCCGGAAATCACTGCGTTTGGGTTGAACTGTTTGAAACATATTCATCGTTGCAATTTTATTCACAAGTACTTAGATGAGGATACACTTTATTTTTGAGTTCTTTTCTTTCAACGATTTTTAACACTACAACTAAATTGTAAGAAAAATGAATGTTTATCAATTCATTTTGCAGACACCATGGAAAAGTTGTTTACTATCCGAAGAACCACGAATGAATCTGGTGCGTTATGGGATGTGTGGCTTTATTTATAATCTTTCCGAGGCACACCACCCTGCATTGCTCCGTTTCGATGCGTCTCCGATTGTTTGCAGCCAGATTCAGTTGTCGCGGTTCGTAAGCATACTGTAGCTGTACATGGCCGTGAACGTCCCGAGCACGTGAAGATGATAATCATGATTTTTTTTCAACAATGTCACTATATTTTTCAAACTAAACCAGGTTGGTTTATTTGCAATTTATAAAAATTATACAAAATTTCATTAGTAGTGGGAGCTTTCTTTAGAAAAGAACCGTTACAGTTGAAGCTCATACATGAAGAAATTCAAAATTATATAAAAGTAGGGGTAGATGGGGTAATACGCACCCCTTAAGGAAAATTTAGAGGCGAAAAAGGCCTAACGGCTAAAAGCCTCTATAATCCTTCACCTAACCTAACCCTTAAGGAAAACTATTCGATTTTCCATGAACTTGGCTAGGGATTGTTGATTTTATCAAATGCTTTTGTTCATAAAAATTCTAATTAGTAACCTGTTAGGGAATTTTTGCCTTTTTTGCTAAGAAAATGATGAACTTTTCAATTTAAAAAAGTGTGATTTTTTATAGACCTTTATCTGGATGGGGGCTACATGCACCTGTGTTGAGGTAAATTGCTCCAGAAGGGGTAATACGCACCAAAACGACGAGAAAAAATGCACCATAAAAGCGAGGCAAGATAGGCAAAAAATAGAGGTACAATGCACTCCTCAATTAACAAATTTTGGATCAAATAAAAAGTTTGAAAATTTCTAATCACCGGTTCGAACGGTTGTTTTGCTTTTATTTCGCGATTCTGTTGATGTAGAGCAAACTCATATTTTTCGCGACTGGAACGCGTTTTTCTTAAGAAATGGAAAACGGTGCATTATGCTTCAGGGGTGCGTGTAGCCCCAGCCACCCCTACATTGTTTAAATTTTTAATTCAATAGCTGTAAGTAAGCAAAAGGAAAAGTTGAAAAAATTTAAATAATTTCAACCAGTATGATGTGGGAATAGAATTATTCCGCCTGTCGTAAGTAATTTTTAAGCTGTTAAATTAAAATAAATTGAAATGAAAACTGAACGGTGCCTACATGTGTTCATTTCATTGCTCGGGACATAATTTTTCTGATCAGTTTCGATAGCAACCAGATAAACGGTAACCGTTTAAACACGCAGAGCACCGTGTGTGACACAGTTGATGGGCAAAGTAGATACCGAAAAACAAAAAAAAAAACAAAACATAAAGCAGGGGAATGAAAATGGAAAATATCAAAATTAAACACCAAATGCGATGCACTGCTGGAGATGGGAAAGACTATGGCACCTCACGCACTAACAATGCAACAATTATGTAACGCGTGTAATGCACGGTGGGTGAAAAACAAAAGCCCTTTCTCTTGCACTTTTCCAACGGCGGTTGGTGCTTCCTCTACTGGTTGGGCAGGTGTGTGGTGTATTGTTGGTGTTTACAATTTTCCCCCTCTTCCCCAATTCTATGCTCCACGGGAAGTGCGCACGAGATTCGTTATGTGTGGAGCGCGCACCGGGCGATGACAAGTTCCGACAGTGACCGACCGTACATACCGGCGTAAAAGTTTCGTGCAACTATCAGGAATGCAGGTTTGGTATCTTTTTTCGCCAATCCGGAAGCTTCAGGTGGGCTGGAAAACATAACAGCGTGACTGTTACCGCAAACTTCAGACGGAGGTGTTGAACGGAAGTGTGAAAAAGTCACCAAGATAGAATCAACCCCCTCCACCGAGGAGGAGTGTCTTTTAGTTTTTCCGCTAAGATGCGTTCAGCGCTGGCTTCCCTTTCGTGGACCACAGCCGTCGTTGTGGATTAGTTGACGGAGGATTTCTTGCGTAACTTTAGTGCGACGAGCTGGAGTGCTTTGGCGCGTTGTTGATTCTTCACGGAACCGGAAGCATCACCATCGACGGGGATGGGATATCTTTGGCGCGCTCGTCAATACTCGTAGCCAAGAGTGAAGGAAAGTGTTCTACCACCAAAGCGCCATCAAAACCCCGCCGTTCTCGCAGTTCCGGATGCTTGCTTCCCGGACGGTCGGGCAATGAGCCGGAACCGAATATGGGCAGAGCCCAGAACGAAAGTGTGGAGACATTTCCAAGGACGGAATGGGGCAGAGAGGGTTGACGGGTGGGTGTGGGTTGTGACGAAGCGTAAATAATTCGCCACAGTGTTGCTTTCGCCTGTCTGTCTCCGCGGTGGCCAGTTGTTCGACGTATCGGGAGATCGAGTTGCGGATGAGTTTGTGCCGAGAACATTTCCGCTTACATTATGATTTGAGATGGCGTAGTCTCACTTTCACTTGGTGACCTAGTAATAATCGATTTGAAATTGTGATAGCTACACTGATGACCTTGTTTTATGTAGGGCTTGCACAAGGGTACCCCAAACCTAGTTCCAAGTTGCTAGACGAACATGAATTAGCATCTAAATTGTTACATTTATTTTAGAACATAGAAATAAATTCTCAAGCGTATATTTAATATGTCACTAAAACATATAGCGCGTTATTAAACCCATTATTTTTTTTCAATGTTGTATTAAAATACAACTTTATGCATTTGTTATCATTAAGTGAAACAACGTTCCATTAAACGTGCTTCGCTCTCTAACGGAGATTTGTTGTTGACTTAGAAATAGTTAAAATCTTAAATTAAGGGAATGTTATTAATACTCCAATAATTTTAGTAATTTTAGATTTGTTATTGGAATACTTATACTGTTTTTATCTGTATGATAAATAAAAATTATTCAACTGTTCCTTCTGGCTTTTTATGATAATAACCATCCCATAGACTTCTAAAAGAATTAAGAAAAATAAAAATTTACATAAATTCATGTTCTTTAATCTTTTAAATGATTAGGAAATTCATGAGAAATTAAACGTATCCATAATTTAGAATATGAACAGAAAAAGTTGTCCAATGTCATTGTTTGAAAGATTTCCTGCTAAAACTAGGACGAACAATTTTATTTTATGGCACGATTTTAGACAAAACGTTACAACATCTTCATTATTCATGTGTGTTTTTTTTATGCCCACAAAACCCATGTGGTATATCTGGCATTCAACGACATAAGAAAGGAGCAAACAGTAACAAACGCTTACAAATTGATTTCTGTTTACTCTCTGCCTGTTGTGTGTCAATAGCCTTTAGGCTGACTTTCAGTAGATACCGAAAAACATCACACAACATCTTCCGCAAATAAACTCCCGAGCGTGTGCATTGTTAAAAAAAAACAATTGTGCAATCATTGGTGAGGGAAGTGTGTCAATGTTCACAACTCGTTAACTTGTAGATGATATAACGTAGTCTGATAGTGAATGATGGGGAGTTTGGGGAAGATTCACTGCAAGAAAAACGTTTAGGCCGGATTACGAAATAATCACGACCGAATTTATCATGCCTATGTTAAACGGAGTGGAAACGACAAGATGTACGAGTTTCAATTATCGACCAATCATTTGTTTTCATTGTGTAAGTTTGAAGTACATGGTAGTTGGTGATAATAATATAAGAGTCTTTATATCATGATGCATGTTGAGGGATAAGTTGATATGGAATAATTGTTCGTTTTTGTCGATACTTGGAAGTTTTACTTTTCCCATAAAAGTGATTTATTTTTAAGTTTAATCTTAAGTTTGGTTTAAAAACCATTTCTTTCATCAACATTGCATCTTCGTTAAAGAAAAACCACGTTATGTTAAATGAGATTTATCATTCATAATTTATTTCACATATAGACTTGGCAAAAATGCCCTGTGTGTTTACAAATTGTCGTTGCATTGTTTTGTGTATTTGTGTTTTTTTTAGATATTTTGTTATTTTTATCTGAAAGATTCGATAGGTTTTATCCCCATCGGTTGGCTTTTCATATACTTGAGTGGTTAGGAAAATATAAGGTTTTTTACATCGAACAAACTGCTCTAGCAAAAGTTGTCTGGTTAAAACATTTTCTCTTTTCATTTTCACTTTTTACACTGGTTGCCCTTAAGCAAATTCGTCTTCGTCCGTTCGACTAGTGCAAACCGAATTCAGCGATCGATGCGTCGTTGCACTGTTTGCCGTAGAGTTTTTTCTTTGTTCCTAGCACGGGGAAGGGTGTGAGAGTCTTTTGCTCGCTAAAAGTACGCTCTTACTTGATCTCGTATCACATTGATGGTGTTGCAGTTTTTTTTTTCTTGTTTACCTCAACCCTTGCGACCCGCTTTTCGTACGAGCGTGTTGCGGATGCGTATGTGAAAAAGGAAAATAATCTCTATCATCAGTCGATTGTTGTGTAATCAATGAGCGACGGGCGTATCGAAGCTTTCCCTTCTAAACCTATAGTTGCCTATCTATTCGTATGCTTCGGTTCGAATTTTGGTAGTGATATTTAAATTATCTGCCTCACGCCCTCGGATAAATAATTTCCGGCGCTGGAAAATCTCGTTCGCACGGCGGAACTGGGACTGTCGCCTCGGAGATTCGAGCTTTTCTTCTTCTTAGCAGGGTTCTCTTAGCTTCATTCTCTACCACTCGACGACCTTCCTTGGCGACGATCGTTAGCGCGTCCTTATCCACCCGAAAAAAATAGCCGCTTCTCCAGCTCCCCATGCCTATTGACGATGCTCGTAAATGTGCTACTCGCCCCCATCCTTCATCCTGGGCTAAGGTCCTGCGGGGTTTGTGTCCGCCGTCGATGATGCAGCCGAAATTCAATATCCTTTTATTAACGAGGCCACATGTTGCTTTTCCTCCTCGGATAATCCGTTTCTCAGCGTGCGTCGTACTGTGTGAGGCGGTGAGGTGGTTCGCGGATGACGGGGACATTTTTTACGAACGACGACACGGCATCGATGGCGTGGGAGTTGCGGAGTAAGAGAAGGGATGCGAGAAGAGGGAGAGAATAAAAAGAGTGAAAAAATGAAACACGTTTAATGGTAAATGACATTTTCAACATGCTGCTGCTGATGCCGCGGCTGCTCCGGAAGCGGAAGGCAGGAGATGGGAGGGAGAAAAATTGCAATTTTCACAACCATGCAAAACGGAACGGTAGTAATCCACGCATTGTCAGTCGGGGATGCATGCATTACGACGTGGTGGACAGTAACGAAATGCGACTGGAAGTGGTTTTATTTGTAATAAAGTTTATTAAACTTGGACTTGGTAACTCCTGGTAGAAAAAAAAGGCATGCAATTCAGAAATTCCCTGCATTGATTTATGCTAGAGTTCCATTATTTAAAATCACCTAAAACAGTGGTTGGCAAAGTCCAATGGCAATGTTTATTTTTTCCCAAAAATGAAGATTCAAAATATTGAACGTGGTGTTCAATACCAGGCGACTTACTTGTATAATTTTTGTTGGACTTTTTCAATTTTATTTTCATTATTGATCGTTCTAAAATTTAAAAAATCCGGCGACAGTAAATAACTTAAAATTTTGCATCCAAAATAGCTACATTGAAGGAATATTATTTCCATACCCATTACGAAATTGAATAAGGCTTGTTATATTGGAAACTTCTCGAAGCTGAGTTATTTTAATTACTGAGAGTACGTCAGTTAAACCACAATATTTTTTTAAATAATTTGAGTAGGGGATTAATTTCAAGTACAGTTACAGATATCAACAACGGTACAACAAACCCTACTTAATATGTTGACAAAGACCGAATTTCAATAAAAGAAAGTTTGAAATTGTTTGAAAAATTCCAAGGATAAAAATTCAAATATTTTATCTTGTATCGCATTTTTATGTAACTTTACTTTTTAGATAGTTTAAAATGGCATTACTTGACAATACTTCGAAAACATTAAATAATCTTTTCTTTTTATCATCTGGCCTTTAACATACAAGTTCCTTGTAAAAGCAATTCAATTTATAAAGAAGAACCTTTTAAAACAAAAGATCCTATAGTTCAATTTTATAAAATAAAAAGAGGTTCTTTAAGGGGGGGGGGGGAACAAACAATAAAAAGCAACATTAATGCAAACACATGACAAACAAACCACAATCAAACGGGGGAAGCCAAGCACGAACGAAGAAAAAAAAGAAGAAAAACACATCAAGGCAATATTCACCGGTATGTATAAATTCGAACCAATCGAATCGAAAAAGTTTGGAAAGTCTTCGGTAGGTGTGGAGAGGCTTATCGAGATAGATAAATATTACTAGAGTGCCCAGTGAGTGCACACTGGCATTCTGGTTTTTGTTTTCTTGGGACACGGGAAAGCCTAGCTAGACGGCGCGAGGCTGTACTCGTCAAAGGGGAGGTGAGCTTCCAGTTCGTTCCATCGTGAATCCTTCGCGCGTTCTAGATCGTTTGACTGGACGATCGTGGGGTGGATCGGATCGGTTGGATGGAGAAAAACGGAGAAACAGTTGGTAAAAGAAAAGAAAAACAACAGCAACATCACGGGAAAACAGGGCGGGCGGGGGGAAATAAAAACTCGCTCGCGTCATAGATTGGTGCAGATACTATGTTGGGTCAGGGAGGGAGAAGGGAGGAGGCACGGGAGACACAGTGTTGGAAGATGGTTTGTTTTTGAGTGGATTTGATCACGATGTGGGATTTGAGTGAGATTGGTGTGTGTGTGTTTGTTTGTGGACAACAACATCTGACGGACGGAAAGAAACAGAGGCGCGAATTTACAACTCCCCCACCGGTCGAGGGGGTTGATCCCGCGGGGGTGGGTGGTGGAGCGGTGTGGGGGAGCAAATTGGACACTTACATGATTTTCGATCTGCCTGGCGGGTTCGCTTCCGTTCCCGCTGCATTGGCCGGGGGGTGGCCGTTTTGGTGGCCGTTTTCACCAGCGACTCCAGAATCTCGTCGTCCGCGTCGGTGAAGCTTTCGTCCCGTCCCCCTCCGCCTCCGCCGCCGGCCGAGCCGGGTGTATTGTGCGCCGGACTGGTCCCCACGGTCGGGTGGGAGTGCATCAGGGTCACGGGGGAGGCAGCTGCGTCACCCCGACGCCGGCGCCAGGTGAGTGTTCCGCTCATTTCCACCTCGTCCCCGCCGGGACCCTTCGTGGGCGTTCCTAGTAGAGTGCTGTGGGAAGGGCACAAAGATTGTTTAAACTACTTCAAACACTGGAAGTGAAAGATCACCGCTTACCGCAACTCATCGTCGGCCCGATCCTCCTGGGATTTGAATTTGGCAACGTCGACGATCAGCTTGCCCCTAGTCTTGTTTCTCTCTCGATGGTTCGCCTTCTTCTCGATCTGCTGCTGGACGCGTTCGCGAGTCGTTCGATACTCGAGGGCAAACTCGGACACGATCCGGCAGAACTCATTAGGGCGCGACTCCGCGATTCGAAGCTGTGGCACGCCCAACCATAGCAGGAACTTGCGGTACCTAAAATACAACAACCGGTGTTATTTTATTTATTTAGTCGGAAAGGACGGCCGATTGTTTAGAACAACCGGTATGTTAACACTAGAATTCAAACAGCGGCCATTTTGGCCACTACGCCAATTTCGTTTTAATATCTCCTAATCGGCTGTACTTTTTTCGGATTTAAACTGTCATTTGATCTTTGGATTTTCTGTCAAACCGTGACTGACAGAACAATTCTGGTTAGAAAATCAGAATCTCAGACGACCGTTTCCTATTTGGTTTCGACTGGCATTTTTATCTCAAAGTGACGTTTTTTTAAATTTAGGTTAGTTTTCATGAGCGAGTGTTATTAATATTTTTACGATATGGTCTTTGACCATGATTTTAAACATAAAACAGATCAAATGAGAGCAAACAACGGGTTTGCCGAACTTGCGTTATTACAAACTGGGACATTTGACAGAAAAAATCCTAACAAATCAAATGACAATAAAATCCATCGTGTAAAAGGGTTTTAAAGGTCCATAGAAG
>KE525348.1:247750-308689 GCA_000441895.2 Anopheles sinensis
GGTTTTAAAGGTCCATAGAAGATACAAATTGACCAGGTCCGAATGCTTTTTAACGGTTGCAATACGCTATAACGTCATTTTTGAAGATTTTTCTGATTCATATTCTTCCTTTTCTATATATTTGTTGATTATCTTTAGGCTTCTGTTGTTTTTTTGCTGCATTTTTTATTTTACTGTCACTCGATTCTGGATAATAGAAAATTTATAAAATATTTTTGTCGGAAAATCGTCCGGTCGTGCCCGATTCCGATTTGGTTTCGACTGGCATTTTTATATCAAAGCGAGGTTTTTAAATTTTCAGTTGGTTGGTTGGTTTGTTTTGTGTCAAATAGGGATATGTGACAAAAAATACAAAAATCAAATGACATTAAAATCCGTTATCTAATAAGGCTATAACGCATCAAAAAGCTCGCGTACGGATTTACGGAATAAATCACAGAACGGATACGAATTATGGAAAAAGTAAAAAATCTTTAATTTTAAAATCAATTTGTGACTTCCTTTGTATTGTTAAAAATATTTATTTAATGTCCAAATTTCATTTTTTGTTTTGAAAATATAACAGATAAAAAGAATTACGACCCGATTATCGATTTGCACTGAGATAATGAAATGATGGAGAGGTTGATGATTAACGCCAAAACGGTCATAAGATAGCCATCAAATATACAAAAAAGGTTGCCGTTAAAGAATTCGAAATTTCATTAAAAATTACAAAGTTATAGTATTTGTAGAAGAGTGGCCAAAAAGACCGATTAAAAGTATTCGCGGAAGATACCAAAGCAATGTATATTCTAGTGTTAACTTTCGAGAACAACGCAAACTGGCTGATGGTACGAACCTGTTCAATACCCGTCGGTGGACGATGTCCAGGATGATGATACGCTCGGCGCAGTCGGCCAGGAAGTCGATCAGCTTCTGCTTCAGGTGCGGCGCCGTATCGTGCTTGCTGATCAGCTTTAGCCGATCCCAGGACGCCTTACACTCCGTCTCCAGGTAGGTGATATTGTGCGCCAGCTCGTTGAAGTCCGCCTTCGAGGCGCGCGTGATCGGTCCGATCTCCGAGTAGAGATCGGTCGTGTTGGCCTGCGACTCCATCACCATGTGGCAGAGGTGGTGCAGCAGCGAGTGCTTGTGCACCGTGTCCTTCACCTCCGGCACTTTGGCGAGGTAATCGATCTGGAAACCCTTGACCGGCGCCCCGTTCAGGAAGATGCCAATGTTCAGTAGCGTCGAGAGGATGCACTTGAATGTGAGGTTCGACTTGAGCAGCTCGATGCCCTGCTTGAGGTCCATCAGCGGTTCGGCGATCTCCTTCTCGATGTTCTCGAAGTCCAGCTTGAACGCCCACAGCTTCAGACGGGCCCCCAACTCCGAGATGGAGGACAGGGTCAGCAGGAACTGCTCGGCGGTACCGAGCGGCAGCTCGGGATTGAGCATCTGCGCCTCCTGTATCTTGCAGCGCTCCTCGTCCGACGGCAGCATGTTCAGCAGCTTGTCGATGCCCTCGCGCGTCACGACGGTCGAGTCCATTTTCAGGATGGCCGCCTTAATGGCCCTCGGGGGAGGCAGCTTCGTCATGGCGATGTTGATCGCGTTCGAGCGCTTATGGTCCAGCACGATGATTTCCTTGTTCTTGTTCAGCTCCTGTTGCTTCTGCTCGGAGCGGGAATGCGTTGGCAGAAAATATGGGGAAAATATGGGGAAAATATGGGGAAAAGAAAGATTACTAAATGGCCTGCCGAAGGAGGAGCGAACGGATGGTTCGGTTTTTATTAAACTGGGAAAAACCCGTCCACCCGGCGACGGCAGGTTTGAGCCGCATTACATCGCACCGGGCAGGACCGAAACTGACAGCATTGGCAGAGGGAACGCCACGACGAACATGGACGTGATACGATATGATAAGCAATGGCGCGAGGTAGGAGGCGAAACAAGTGCACGAAACTAAATAAGATGTTAAACGAGCTCATGCATATTTATGAGTGAAAACAAGCGCAAAAACGGGGATCCGAATGTAAGAAAGCGGTGGCGAACTAAAAATAGGACGTAATAACGAAGAAGAAAACTATCCTCCCACGGTGTCACTTTTGAATTTTGAGGTAGGTTTCGCGCTAGCGAAGGGACGATAGGAGAAAAATTTCCGTGAATTAATCCTGAATTGACAACAGGGCTTGGAAAGGATAATCCGTTGTGATGCCTTGGTCGCTAAAGGACATTTCGGGGAAGGTTCAAAAGGAGAGTATAATTCGTCCTTGCTAAGGTGTTTAAGGTACATAAATAAGTACTCATGTTGAATGTTGAGCAAATAAATAAATAATGATAGCAACGATAGCCTTTTGGTGATAAGTGTGCTTCAGTATGATTTAAATAACTTCGATTACCTACCAATAACTGAAGAAAAACGAGCTCTCAAAAGTTGAAACAAATAAAATCGAAAGAAGTTCTCAGAAGATTTGGAACAGGTGTGAAATAAAGGGAAAAAGTAAGGAAATATCTTCATAGACAAGCTGCATGGAAAAAAACTTTCGATCGATGGAATGTCCTCCTAGTGGAGGATGAAGCCGTGATAAAAGTTTTTAAGGAAAACTTTACCCCAAGTATTCCAGAAGTGATGATGCGCTCGACATGGTTTGGAAAACGAGGAAAAATAAATCACCCACCCTCAGAGGAGTTAGTTACGTGGCATTATCAACGAAATCAACGAGTTCTTGATTGGGAGATACCTTTCCCGGTGTGGTTCAAGAAGGGGTCAATCGGAAAGAAATCATACGAACAAACCCACCGACGGGATGAAAGATGACCCCAGTGCTTGACTGGATGGACTCGGGTTGAGAGGTTGTTTTCCTCCGATCGATCAGTTGGAGCTTTCCCTTTTCTTGCTCTCCCTGATATAAATCAGACTAACCTGGTCCAAATTTGGCCGAAGATCCCTTACAAATATTATTCTTCATTCGCCCAAAACGAGTGCCTTCTTTCGTATCGGAGACTATTCATCTATTTTAAACGAGTGGTGCTTTCTTCTCCCTTTTTTTCTCTAACGGTGAGCGTCTCGACAAAAACGTAAGCGAACCATTTTATGTAACGTCAGCCTGCCAGCTGCAAACACATACGTAAAAGGGACCATTTCCACTTCCCAGACGGAAGGGATTTATTTTTTAGGTAAAAAGGATCCGCAAAGCGTTACGCAAAGAAACTCCCCGGGCCGGTAAGCAGTGGTTCGAGGATGCCATCCTGGAAAAATGCTGGTGGAAAATGGGAAGCAACCCCCGGTTTGGAGGTGAACGAAGGGCACAATATTAAACAGATCGGTTTCGTTTAGATGTAGACATTTCTGGTTTGCTTGCAGACACGCTGCGCCTCGTGGCAAATTGAACATTTGCTCGGGGAAATCAAATAGAATCAATGAAGGAAATAAGAGGATTAAGCAAAGGGGTTGGGATCGACGGCGAATGCAATACGGAAAGCATAGGAAAAGGGCAAACAACAAGGTTAAAAAATGTGCGAAAAATACGCTTGGCAAGTAACCGAACTCTTGCTCGTTGTGGAAAGTGGGATTGAGTTAAGGTAAGGGAAGAAGAATAAAAAATGAACAACCGAATGGTTAGGGCTTCATTGTCGAAACCGACGGGAACAAAGCGGGCAAAAATTAAACGTGATGTTAAAAGCGGATTTCGGTTCAATTTATGCTCGGTATGGTAAGGTTAAATAAGGTGAGATTAATAGAGGGCTCGGGGTTGGGATCCATTTTGTAAAACATTTTATGGAAGCTGATGAGCTCGTTTGATGAACACAAGCAGAATAATGTGAGTGAATAAGCCGTTTCGTATGGAACATTTTATGGGAACTTTTATCAAGCTTAATGAAATTTTTCTGAGCAAAATTTTATTTTAATTTATGACAAACGATACATGCAATGGGGTTCGGGTTTTGTTTAAATTTCACACACAACACAAACGAAACACCAAAAGGAAAAGGCCACAAATGAAACGAACGAGCCGGAAATTACGGAACCACTCACCTCCTGGTAATTGTCGGAAAACATTTAGTCATGATGTTGGTGAATACGAAAAGGGACACGTGAAATGTTGATGAATTTTTTGTTGTCGTGGTTGTTGTTGTTGTTGTTGTTGTAGGAAAAACAATTTCGAAAACGAGTAATGGAAACACAACACAACAGACGTGAAGTGAGCAACAGAGTGACGAAGGAGTTACACGAATGACAATCCAGTTTTTGCCACATTTTCCCGATGTGCCGAATGCGTTTTTACCAGCAGAAATATGGACGATAGTGGGATGCGATGGTGGGAGGGGAAAATGGCCGCCGAAATTTGTTTCGCACACGCATAGTATGAGGGTGTCGAGTGAATTTGCATAGCAAACGAGCATGATGTATTACAGAGTGTTTTTTTTTATCGGTTTGGTTTTTGATGGTACAGCCGAAAGGAAGAGAAATGTAAAGAGAAACAGAAATGAGTTATGAATTCTCGTTTGGCTAAGAGCACTATGTTATAACGTTTGGTTGGGGCAATCTCCCCCACACAGGATACAACAAGACGTGTGAATTGTTCGAATGTTGTTTGTTATAGAGAGTGTCCTTTCTTAACGCTTCCTGTAAATACTCTCTTCCTTTTCCTTACCTTTGTCATCAAATCTTTGGCTCGCGATTCGAACAAATGTTCCAGCTTCTGCGTATCGACAACCGCCTCCGGAAGCTCGTCCCAGATGGTGCGCTGGACGAGGGCAGGGATCATATCGTCACGTACTTCCTTCCAGAAGAGTTTCACCTGAAGAGAAAATTTTAAACCCAGGCTTAGAAAACTCTTCCAATCTCCCCCAACTTGAAAATTTGACTTACAGTCTTTTTGTTTTTCTTAATGGCCGCCGTATCCGCACTGTTCTGTTGCGCCATTCCGTTCCCATTCACCAGGTGTCCCGGCAGAGGCACCAGGTTGGTGGGTGGAGGACGCATCATGCTCGGTGGCGGTGGCATACCACCGTTCAGCATCATGCCACCGGGCGGTGGAGGTGGCGGGACGGCTCCACCGAAGCCACGCGGTGCCAACAGATCCTTATCGTCGTCCGACGTGAGATCGGTAAAGTCCAGATCGCACAGGCTCAGCTTGCGCGTCATGTTCTTCACGATCTCCTCCCAGTGCAGTTCGTTTTCGGACTTCTTCGGGTCGCCGTTGGCAAGCTTCTTGATGTCGTTGTCGACGCTCGGCGAGCGGGAAATGTCCTTGTTGCTTTTGCTCTTCGCCAGACCCTCCTTCGCCTTGGAAATCAGACCCGTCATGTCACCGATGCGGCTTTGAGGTTTTTCCTCCTGAGGGCTTAGCGGAAGGCAGCTGAGCTTTTGCGTTAAGTCCTTCACCGTGTGGTCCTTCTTGAGCTGGAGGATGAGTTTCTTGTCTTCGTTGTCTGATTCTGCTAAAATGATAAGGAAAATATTAGACGAGCGATAAAATTTAAAGTATATCTCAAATGAAGGTAAGACATCCACTATATTATGTTACTCATTAAACATGCTTCCAAACTTTCAAAGATCATTTAATTCTTCCTCGTCGTTTGGAGGACTTTGAACAGCGGCTAAGCCACACTAAACCTTACCTTGAACCGTCTGAAGATCCTGGGACTTTGGCTCGACGTGGGTTCCGTTCATGGAACCGTTCGTGCGTTCGTATCCTACCTGAGCCGATCGCCGAAGGTACGTCGACTCGGACGATTCCTTACCGTTGCTTACCACCAGTTGCTTCCCGTAGCCAACCGATTGCGCCATCTGGGACTTAATGTTAGGGCTCTTGTTCTCATCGTCCTGCTCGGCAAGCAGTCCACTGCGTCCCCCTCGGACGTTGTTGCCATTGAGATCTACCTTGTAGCGATCGTGCACCGCACTTCCGGTCCCGTTCGAAAGTGACGCCACTCCGTTGCTATGCTTACTGGTGAGCAGCAGGTTCCGGCTGTTCCGCTTCTCCACGACACTCTCCCCAGGTGGAGCGATACTGTTTCCGGCCGTGCAATTGCCATTCGTGCCATGCTCGCTAATGTTAGTTGATTGCTTGTGCAAAATCACAGACGAGGTTAGGGTGCCATTGAGGCGCAGCTGGAGTTTGTCCTCCTCGAGGATCGTCGGTGGTGGAATCGACGAGGACGTTAGCAGTCCGTTTGGCGCACAACCGTTGGTGAGACCGTTCGAACGACGGTGTGTTCCGTTGCGCGGTCCATGATGGTTGTAGCCTGCGATGGTCGAACCCAAAGGGTCACGGGGCAAACGCAACACACAATCAAGCAAGGATGCAAAGAGAACACATTGGAAATGGGATGAATGTTAGTGACGGTGGCGTGTCCATGAGGCACGGTGGTTCAGTCAAAGAGTCAATCCGGTCATTTGAATTTTTCACTCAGTTTTCTGTTGTTGGTTACTTAATGTCCTTGTTGCTTGTTGTTCAACGTATGAAAATCAATATTTATCAAATTTGTTTACTCTTCCTTGTACAGGGTGGGGCAGAAGCACTTGATGATTAGAAAATTTATTATAAAAAAAAATACAAACAAATCAGCTTAGTTCTTATGTTTTACTTGAAGGCTTTACAAAATTTAATTTCATGCGGTTTTGAAAACAATATCGAGCAAATGACGTCCTTCATTATAAAATATTGTTCAACTCTTTTTTAAAGTTTTGCTCCACTTGTTTGAGTTGGCTTTCAGCTGTCCCAGACTCTGTTCTTTTGTCCAAAGCATGATGACAACTAATTGTTGTGATAAAAAAATTGAATGCTCTTTTTTTGATTAAGACTATTGCCATCTTTTTCTGACTACGTTTCGTCAATAAACGCTTGTTTCATATCATCAAGTGCCCCTGCCTCACCCTGTATTTGACTTTGGTGCTTCCGATTTGAATTTTATTTTGCTACAACCTTTTGCGAGCATCAAACCTGACGCTTTAATCAACATAACTTTGATTTTAGCAACAATTTTAGTGCAGACTTCCTAAGATGTAATATTCATACCCTGAAATGGTCCCAAAAAGTTCCGTTTACTTCCAAAAAAGTACTGATTTATGAAACTTTATAAAGCAAAATTATGTTGTGAGGTATTTATTTATCTGTGGAAAATATCTAAATAATGTGATAACATTCGTTTTTTTCATTAATTAATAAAATAGCCAGCTAAATTTTCTTTGCAACGATATTCAGCGAGTATGAGAGAATGTTTAATAAATGTCTTGAAAATCATTTTTAAAACAAAGCAAATATTTGAAAGAGCGCCTCATTTTTTTGATCTTTGTGCAACTTTTATGTATGAAGTCTCTTACAATTGTGCATCAAAATAGGTAATATTCTGGAAATTTCTTATTAAACTATCCACATCTCATATGGAAGAGAGGTTTTCAAAATTGGATTCAAGAAATGCCAAACCAAAAGACCGGACTCTGAGCCACTGTGCGAGGGCGCGTATTAGCGTGTGTCAAAAGCTCCCTCGTTTAGAGCGACATCATGAAAGCGATCACAAGAACAACACGCCATGCAGACGGACACTTCTACTTACCATTAGCAGCGTTGGCATCTTCTCCACCCGGCGCGGATCCGTTCTGGAACTGGCTGAGTTCTTGCTGTTCGCGCATGAAACTCTTCTGCCGTTCGGCTCGCTCGCGACGCCTTCGAAGCCCGGGCGTTACGCCGGTCGTATCTCGCGAAGGGTCATGGTAGCCACTGCCCGGTAGGTGATCGCCACTGTGGCCCGAGCTGGAGCTATCGTCGTCCTGGGTTTGTTGGGTCGGTAGCTGCAGACCTCCGTACAGCTGCACCGGTGCGACCGGTGGAGGAAGTGGCGGTGGAGGCGGAGGTGGTGGTCCACTGGGAGCGGCCGAATACATCGGATACGGTGGCAATGGAGGTGGCGGAGGTGGTGGTGGAGCGCACGTGGGTGCGGCGGGGATATGCACGGAGGGGACGGTTGGCTGCGGTGGCGCCGTTCCCGTACTATGGCGACGTGACTTCCGTCGGTCGGTCGTGTCGTTGCCACTCGAGCGATATCGGAGCGTTTTCCGGACGGTGTTGTCCGGAATGCGCATACCGTCGCACTCGCCGTCCTCGAAGCGTAGCACACTCTCGTACAGCTGCAGCTGATCGAGTAGGTCGAGGTCGGTGCCAGGACGTGACATGTACCGCTGGATGATGCCTTCCATGCCCTGCTGCTCGAGGAAATCGCTCTCGTCGTAGAAACTGTCCTGATCGCTCAGCCCCGATAGTGTTTTGTTGATCAGAGACGTCGCGTAGATCAGCAGTTCCGTGTCAGCGTTTTCGTAGTCTTTAAGCAATCTAAAATGAACCCCAAGAAGAATAGTTAAGGATCGACTCTGGGTCCATCAACCGTTCCACCTACCGCATGATGTTGTTCCACGGCACAACTCCGCGTGCCGTGTCGACGAACCGTATTCCACTGACCAGCAGGTAGCAATTGCCCTCGCAGTACTCCACGAATACGAGCAGCAGCTTGAGGGCCGTCTTGACCACCAGCCGGTAGCGGGACGCGATCAGCGAGTACAACCACTGGATCGTTGGCGAGTGCTTCATCACACCGTTCATGCCATCGACGTACAGCATCACCTGCCCGAGGGCACGCAGGATGTAGTTCTGGTAGTTCTGGTCCGCCTCACTGCCGATCTGCACCAGGCAGTTGAGGCCTCCGTGCGCCACGAAGCCGTGCACCAGGTCCTTGTCCTCCTGGAAGATTTGCTTCAGCGAAAACAGGACGCGTCGCAGCTCGCGGCCTTCGGAGGAGAGTAGTTTTTCTGAGGGAGAAAAAAATGGAGAAGGCGGGATTAGTTTGATAAACGATATTACATTCGATTATACCATATGGCTTATGTTTGTCAAAATAATCAAATGTCATAAAAGATAATAATTAAGGTACCATCAAATATTTAATAATATAGTTGGATATCCAACAATTTTCACAACTATAAGATCGCTCTAGAACCAATTCAGTATGTTTGTACCTGTTTACAAAAAATCAAAAGTTTTCAAGATTTTCCCATTTTGGTCATTAAGTTATATGATTTTTTAAATATACCTAATGTATTCGATTCCAACATAAAGAACTTCGCTGCTTGTTCCGAAATCATAGCTCTTATCAACAGTTTTAAAGTGATTTATAAACAGTTCTTTTAACGATTACATTCCACATTTGTCGAAACTACTTTTGACGCATTTCAGTTAGTGCTGAATATAAGTAAATGTGTTACATTTCTTCAAATAATATTTGTTACAAAGGGACCGTGCATGAAAAGATAGGTTTCAACGGACTAGAATGAAGAAATTGGTACAGAAAAACTAAAGTAATACAACCAACTTTTAAAGTAACGTGTAAGAAAAATATTCTTGAACAAGCAACGCAGTAATACTCGCAAAATAAGCTATATATAATTCATCAGGATAGCATGTCCCAGTAAGTGTAATCACGATTTGAAAATACTGGTACGAATTTGTGTTTTGACCTAATGTATTTTTCTGTTCATTATTATGTCCTCTAACATCTTCTACAACATGTCGAAGTTTTTTTTTTGCCAATTGCATTCCACCATAAGCCAAAGAACAAGCTTTTGGTCTAACATTTCTCATTAGCTTCAGCACATACTGTTTGCCTCAAATTTAGCGTCTCTCCATTATTTTTTAAGTTTGTTGATGAAATATGATTCCTTGACATGTTTTTACAAATTTATCATTGGCAGGGATCAACAATTGTTTATGAGTATGGCCTGGGAACAGTTACACGGGATTCGCTATATAGTTGAAATTTGCCTTGAAGATATTAAAATGTTTTTTCACGACAAAAATGTTTGATGACAAAACACATTTCGTGGGCTGGAGTTTGATCTCTGACTTAGAAAGGTTTTATATAAATGTGTTTTATTATTTTTTCAAAACTATGTTCGTCCAAAACCCACTTTGTTTCGGTGCTCGCCTAACGAAACAAATCATAATCCATTAATCTTGTACAGGAGCATGAAGGAAGCTCAAGTACTCTTAATTGAAGAGACATTCCTATGCCGTCCGGATAGGAAGCACATCATCCGATCGCAGAAAGAACCACATGCTTTACTAGTAAAGACATCAATCAATCGCAAACGTTACGCTCGGCGACAGCTCCAACCAACACCAGGGTTCGCGAAACGACGACCTCGTGGTCGAACGACGCACACCGATGGCGCCAGGTACGCGAAAGGAGAAAGGTTTGCTTTGGGCGGTGGAAACAAACCCGTCGTTGTCCGGAACCTTGGGATGAGCTAAGCGCCACCGAGTCAAACACCGGACCAAAGAAAACGGAAACAGAGACCGGCTTGAAGAGGTGCCTTGTTTTTCTTAGCCGTTACCCATGTTTATGCTCGCTCGGAGGTTACCTTCCGGATGGTTGGTTGGTACCGTTCGATCGAAAACGAAAATCGGAGCTCATCGATTCAATGGTTCGATGTGTTTCTGCTTTTGTGGCGGAAAAAAGGGGGCCGCCCGGAGAGTCGCCAAGTCGAATCAGCATGAAAACGGGAAACCCTACCGCGCCGTGTGGCTTGTTCAGAAGAAAGCATGAACAATTTTATGCTCCCGAGCAGGGAATGGGGGCCCCATCTCCAACTCAAGATGCACACAACATAAACACTCTGAAAACACCGACCTCAAGCAGGTTAGTGTGAATGGCAGGCATGATGATGATGATAGGGACCGACGCTTCTCGGTCGCTGCGTACAACGTCATCTTTCGGCATTGTTGCTGACGGCGTTGTCATGTCATGATGAGATTGTTGCAGTTACGTTTTACGCAACGCAGCACGCGCACAACACTCTTCCGTAAATGGCGCCAGCGAGCATTCGATCCAGTTTGATTCATTATTAAATTGTACACGTTATTAGATAAGAGAAAATTGGACAGTCTTTGTTAGTGCCGAGCCGAACGCGTCTCCTCGCCTCGACGTGTGTCGTAGAATAATGGTGCATCTGGGATGGTTATGTTGCTGCATTATGTGATGAACGGTGGGAACTACCAGCTTCTTCCGAGGGGCTTGACGGTTTATTTTATTATGAACATTTTAACATGCCTTTAAAGTTGTTGTGGAATTTTCATTTCAAAGCAAATAAACGAGCTTACCTAGTTTGAGGAAGCAATGGCTTTGCTTAATTAATTAACCGTTTTGATGTTAATGATGTCCCTTTAACCTCTCGAAGCGCTTGCCTCATGAAACCTGGTATAAAAGAACGATTCTGAACGGGTTTGGCATTTATGGCACCTTAATACCGTACTATTCCTTTAATTGCCGAAAAATCTGCCTACCTTCCCCTGTTGGATCTATTCCCCGCATTCCGCCTGGTCCGTGGGATGGCGTTAAAAGTTTCGATCGAGTTCCACCGAAACTCCCGAGCACAGTTACGGTTTTCCGACGCGCCATAAAAACCCGAAACCGAAAGCTCTAAACGGTGCTGATGGTTGGTTTTTTTTTTCGTTATTGTTTTATTTGGCCACCGCTTACCTCCACCACCATAAAACTTGGTCATCGTTAGACCTTGAACATGAACCTCGGCCACCGGCCACCAATTTCACCCCTTCGGTTTCAGTTCGAGAAAAAACACCTAATCCCGCGCATTAAGGGGTAAATAAACCACCCGAATGTCAGATTCCGTTCCCGGTCCAAAGGGGAGTGGAGGAGGAGGAGGGCGGCGAACATCTAGTAAATCACGGCACCGCAGCACATCGACCCCGAAATAGTAATCGACAATGACCTAGTCGAAAGAAAGCGGAAAACCATGTATCACCAGGTACCAGGTTGGTATGTGGGAGATTGGACTCCTGTGGATTTGTTTGGCCCCTTTGTTTTTAGCCTCTCCGTTGGATGGTAGTGTGGCATATGGCTTCGAGGAAGGTGTCTGCCGGCATGGAGTCCCGAACTTCTCGACGCCCGGCGTATAAGGGATATAAACTTTTATGGCGACGTCCTTCTCTAGGGGAAGGTTTTTTTTGACAAGACGTATCTCGTGTTTCTCATTGTCAGGTGCTTCCCCCTGATGGTTCCTACCATGCCTCACACTCCCAACATTGCATTCTCGTTCGCTTTGTTTACGGTTTGTTGCTGATCTGTGGTTTCAATATCTTTCATCGAATTTTGATGCCCCTTCCTGTTTGTTCTTTCTGTGTACGAATTTGGGGTTTGGGTTGGCTTTCCATTTCCTTTCGATACGTTGCACGATGCTTCCTGTCAGTCAATCCGTTTGGCGTTCGTGTCGTCTTGGATGTCGGGACTTTATATATAGCATGATACGAAACCAATTCACACATAAAACCACCAACGGAAGAATGGCACCGACAAGTCTTCTGGATACACGTCTGTCATCGGGCCACCTTTCCAGGATATGGAAGGGGAATTCTGACATGGCGTGAGAATCGGAGGCGCTCCAAAGGCTTTGGTAGATTTTGGAACCTCAGTCAAGGCAGATCATAAATGTAGAACAAACTGAAGAAAGTACGCCGAGCTGGCGAATGCCACACGTGGTGAACTTGTTTCGGGCCTGTTCCTCCTTTAGTTCCTACTGACGTCAGACGAAGGATCGTGCGTTCCGTCAGGCCATATGGCTGCCATGCACCTGACCCGTTCGGCAAGTTAGCCACCCGGGCTCTGGAAGACCCACAAGTGAAGGGATTTAATTGCTTTACCAACATCGTCTCGTGTAGGTTGATCGAAAAGAACCGGTTTGGTTTGGTAATCTCTTGCCAAAGCCAATTTGCGGACAAACTAGAGTATCGCACGGTTTTGCATAGGTTGGGTCAGGTGCTCCGTAGGTATGACCTACCACAAACGAGGTTGGCTGGTAGTTGAGCAAGTACATAGTACAACGTTCAGGTTCCTTCAATAAAACCGTTCGTTTACTTTTCAGTCCAACGATAACACATCGTGAAAACAGGCCTCCCTGAGCACTGCGCCAATGTCAATGCTCTCCTCGAAGGGCTTCGTTGTGCCGGATTCGTGAGGATTACTTTTTCCTGCACCTCCTCTTCTTAGCAGCTTCCTCCGGCTCCCGGCAGGAACTCATAAATAAACAACGGAATCGCGCACACGACCGCTGGCACACATTTCATCTTTAGGACCTGCCGTTGAAACGTGGGGGGTTCTGCAATTCTTTTACTGGACATTTTGTTTTCCCCCCTTCTGTCGCTCCAAAGGACTGTGAAAAATCGCAGCAACCCGGGTTCCAGTCGTTTCATTTTAACTTTTTTTCCAAATATTATTCGACGAAGAAATCGTGACGACATGTCGGAAACCGGGTTTGAATGAATTATCAGGAAAGATAACAACCTTGGCCGACATTTTGCTGTGCTTTCTACTTTGTTTTCTGTTATTTTTACAGTATGTCGTAGTTCTAGTTTTTAAAATATCGATCAAAAGAACCACAAAGTATTGCATAAAAATTGTCTTAAGAAATCATTCTAAAACAATTGGCTTTAACAAACTATAATTGGGTCTTGGAAGAATTAGATCAAAAGACCATCAGCTGTAATGTTTCGTTTAGCGAAAAACTAACATTTTCCATGTGTTTTATTCGTATAAACATAAAATCAATTGCGTAAACAACACTTGTGTGGACCATTTTCATGCCTGATATAACTGTGATCATACTAGAGGCGTTTTGTGGAAAATTTACAGGGCGTGTGTTTGGTGATTTTTCGCCTTTTCTCTTTGCCGAGCCCGTAAAGGAGTTTATTTTATGACAAACGGCAATCCTTTCTTCTCGCTCGCTGCTTCCAAGTCCCATTTCCGGTCCGGAATGCAGATCGATTCCATTCCATCGGCAACGAGACCCGAAACCATCCCCTCGGCCTTTGGTACCAGCGCGTCCGGTCCTTCGATTCACACCCCGATGCGCTGTTTCGTTTTCGATAATCGATTTTTATGTGCGAGCTCGAATGATCCACCCGGAGCGGTTTTGATTAGCGGCAGTTTGAGGGAACAACCGACGTCGGAGGGTAAAAGAGAATCTTGCACGATGGCTTTCGCAAAGCTGGGAAGCGATGGAAATCTGCAAAAGATGGGCTCCAGCCCCGGGGCGGCGCAAGTCAGCCGTCGATCAGATATTCTGTACGGATTTCCTTCGCTCTCGGGCTGGCATGCAGACACGTCTCGGGCGCTCCCGGGGACACGTTTGCGCGTGTCAAAGAATCGACCGAAATTCCGCCAGAAAACGCACACACACACACGGCACAAGGGTGTGGAATTCGTTCGCACAAGAAGTCCTACGAGCTGCGGTCGATTGGCGGGGAGGAAAGTACCACCGAGTGATTTATGCTGTTCGCGCCTCAATCTTGGATATAGAATCTTGCTGTTTTGTGCGATCACGGTGCGGTCCCGCAATTACTCTAGAATTTGTCCTCGGTGGGCTGGAGACGGGCGCAGAAACAGCACACAAACGTAAAACATCGCCGCACAGTAATATCCCCGAACGCAGCCCACATCGACGTTCCCCGTGGGCCGTGCCATAAATAAGAAGCAAAGCATAAACGAGCCCGGAATATTGAACACTTCGTTTCGCATTTGTAATTTTGCGGGGACATGCAGACATTCTTGCTTTGTCGTCCACGCATTGTCTCGCATGGAGTTCGACTTTGCAGACAATTCTGGGTGAAGAAAAAAGCTTCTTTGACATCCGGACGAGAATTGTCATGTTTTTTGTTGCCACAGCATAAAACTATTGGTTGGACGAGATCAGAATATAAGCAGCATATGATGTATCAAAGTTTGACAAAATTTTACGTCGATTGGATTATCGAGTATCAACGAAAAGGGCATTTATTTGATAAAAATAGGCAACAAAGAACTTTTTGGTTGAAGAAAACTCGATAAATATTACTAAAAGAATATTTTAGTGAAACTGCATGAAACCTTCGAACTTTTGATTTTCTATAGGAAAACCAACTATTTGCAGGCCTGTCTTATTAATTGACTCGCTTCTCAAACTTTTAAGACAATTAAAAGATTTTAGAATTGTTGAAGCTTTCGACAAACTCCTAAGAGTAACGAAACTTAGGTGACGTCTTAAAATATGTTATTTAACTTTAAACGTTATTGAGAAAACTTAAAGAATGGTAAAAAATATAGACAAAAACATTCAATTACCCTCAAAAGTATCACACTCGAATGGCCTTCCATCCATACCGGATCTTTCACATTGACCAGCAACACAAAGGAAACATATTTTCCAAACCTCCTCCAATACTTTCCATTATGAAAGTGACTTAAACCGTTCCCCCCTCTTTACGGAATCGTCATCCGTAACCTGGAACCGTCAAAATTGGCACCTTAAGCCCGGCCAATGTCGGTTCTCATCCGACGAGGTGATAAAATAAATCGATCTTAAATGCTCGCCCATGATCGCCCGGGCTCGAAAATAGCCTTTCGAAATTTGCGCACACGAGCCGCTGTTGCTAGGAAACCAATAAAGGCCGTGAAGTCGATTCTGTTGCTCCGACGACCCACCATGAAAAGGATGACGCGATTTGGGACTCCGCGGGAAGTGACCGCAGATTCCTCCGGCAGGAAGAGAGTAGAATCAGCTTAGCTAATCCCTCCTAATTTGAGCGATAAAGTTTCACCTTTCCCGTCGGCCGGATGGACGGGACGCGCGAAGGCCACGGGGTTCGATAAGTGGCAATCTTCCAGTCAAATGTGTCCGTGGGCAACCTTGGATTTCCGACACCTTTGCCTTTTTTTCTTTTAGCTTTTCGATGGTAAAGCTTTATTCATAAATCATCGACACGAGCCAAGGCTTTTCGGATGGAAAGTGAAACTTTTACGCCCTTAGACACGGTAACGTCTTTAGGAACCCTGACATCGGCATTCGCTTAGCTAAAAGCTTTTATTTTGGTCGAGGCGAGAATGGAGTGTTGAATGTTGAACTGCACTTTCGTTTTCGTTTTTCATCATAGAGATGCTGAAGGGTCATGATCGTGCAGAGTCGATCAAATCAACTTCACCAGGAAATAAAATATTATTTATGTTATGACGATGTACCAGATGCTTCTAAGAACTAGAAAACCCTTGGTAAAGAATTGAATAAATATTTAAAAATTTAAAATCATGTTGAACCTACTTGTTGTTAGAATATTTTACTTAACAACAAAATCCACCTATTATTTAAAAATGTGTATCCAAGTATAAAACATTAAATTTTAGTTCTTCCTTCAGTGTAAGTCGTGTGAAAGGCAAGAAAACACGTCTGCACAAAGAACCCGCAACGATTATGAACTCGAGCGGAAATCAAATCATTCTTAAGTCTATTCCCGTGAAGTCGCGCAGTCGGCTTTTGTCAGCGAGAGTAAATTATATCGAATGACCCAAGACTGTCAAGGTTAATAATGGCAGCTAGAGCGGTCCCTTCCTCCAGCACCACGTCACGTACATTCACTCCAAAAATCACCCACAAAAAAAGCCCACCTTAGCTGCCCCATTTTCGATGGAGAACGGGTGCGAAAGTGAAAAGCATTTGTGGGCCAATCGATGAACGAGGGGAAGGAGCGATGGGAGTGTGATAGGCGGAAGGATGCGGTGGCCTGTAAGATGCTGTCGAGCATCTCTAGGGAAGCCGACGGTCAGCACAAATGTGCTCCGTGCCACTTCTACCGGTCGAGATAAAATGGTGAGGGTGATTTTTAAGTTGAGTGAGTTTGCAAAAATGACGCCCAGTCATCTTTTGTGTGCGCCTGACTTGGATGACCAATTTTCCACCTCCAGGCTAGTGCCTCCTTTCTCTTCGATTCCAAGCTGTCGATTTGAGCGGAAAGGGTAAAAACTTAAGGCTTTACTGTTGTTTTTTTCTGTGTGTCTGATTTGGATTCAATTTGGCGTGAAGAGCAATAAAAACGTGGTCAAACGTTTGCATTAGCTGCCTTGTAAAATATGAGCCACCACTCGCTGGGTTATTCTAATTAGGCTAATTTATTTTTTTGTAGAGACTTACACACAAGTATTATCATTATATGAAGGGTGAATGTAAAAAAGAAAATCAAGAAATTTGTCCGGAAATAATCACCATCCCGATTAAAGCCGGGCAGTGTCCATTAATGCCGATGGTTTGTCCGATCCGCCATAAAAACGACCCGTTAATTCATAACGTTCATCTTGACGCAAGATGCAATTTATCACCATAATCATAATGCTTCCGGGTGTTAAAAGGGGTCATGAAGTGTGCTTGGCCGTTGAAGGTTGGTCAGTAACCGCACCAGAGTGGGTGTTAACATAACAAATTAGTGCCGTAAACCGCTTCACCGATTGTAGCCGAATTTTTGTCCCCTGCTGGCGGTCATTAAATACATCCCAATCGAAAGAATGGCGTCGTTTAGTTTGAAGACAAAGAAGGGGTTTTATAAGACTGGTCTGAAAGGAGCCAACGTCACGAGGCATGCCCACTGTCAAAAGAAGTCATCTGGAGTGAATTGATAGAAATCATTCATCTAGCAAGGGAGAAAGAAAATTCACGATAAAAGAAATCACAAACGGTGGTATAGCACACATACAAGCAAATCGTTCGACTCACACCAGCTGATAGCATGTTTTTCGATTTTCCCAGTTTCCCTCCAAAAACCTACCCGCCGGGGTCAAATGTGAAATTTATTCGATTTTATTGCATCTTTATGCCCGTACGCCTCGGTTGCCTCGTTTTGCAGACAATCTTCTCTTCCCTTTTTTTCGGGGGCCGGAACGAACGCCGGATGGGTGGGTGAAAAGATGGCAGCTCGTGTTCCATGGACGGTTATCTGTTAATAATGGATTCATCGATGGATTTTCGATAAGGAAGCCCGCGATTCCGGGAGCGAACGATGCGATGTTTGATGCACGGTCATAAAATGTCAATAATGCTGCGCCCTGGTTCTGTTCGCATTGTTTGATGGAGCTCGATATGTACGAGGTCTGTTGAGATGTACAAAAGCTTATCTCGAGCCTCGGCGGATCGATGAAGCGATAGAAAGTACATGTTGGCAACCATGATGTTCAAATTAATTCCGGAAAAAGGGATAAATACGTTAAGCCTTGACAAACAATTTAAGTAAGGTCTTTCATCTTTAACTACTCCACTCTTGAAGCCAATAGTTTTTCGCTCCACAGTTTCCTTCTTATTTAACTTATTTGATATCCTAGAGCATTTAATATCTAACATCCATGGTTCAACGCTATCTAAAAATATAATTCTTTTTCTATTGCACGTATGAGGTCTGCTGAGTTGTACAAAATCTTATTTGAAGCCGCAGCACGATAAAAACTACATGTTGGCCACCATGATGTTCAAATTATTCCGGAAAAATTGATATTACGTTAATCCTTGACAAACAATTTTAGGAAGGTCTTTCATGCTTAACTACTTGACTTTTAAGCCAGTTTGCTCCACAATTCTTCTTAAGTTTTAAGGATTCTTAAGTTTTTTGCTCCACAGTTTTCTTCTTATTTAACTTATTTGATATCTTAAGCTTTTTAATATCTAACATCTATAATTCAACGTCATCGGAAAATATACTTCCTCTTCTGTTGCAAGTATGAGGTCTGCTGAGTTCCAAACTTATCTGAAGCCACAGCGTGATAGAAAGTATATGTTGGTGGCCATTATGTTTAAATTTAATCCGACAAAGGGACCATTTCGTTGTGCTTAGATAAACGATTTAAGAAAAGAATATTTGGTCTTTAACTACTTGACTCTGCACGTCACTAGATTTTTTCTGGACTTTTCTTTTCTGTTATCTTTTTCGATATCTCACACTGCTGAAAATCGAATGCCTACAACGTCAACGCTATCGGAAAATAAACCTCCTCTTCTATAGCAAGCATTTCCAAAGGCGAACAAAAATACTTTTACTTCAACCTACAACATGTCGGCCGAGCTGTTGGCTCGTTGGGGCGAGCTGAAATAAAAACTGGACCAATCGAAACTTGTTCCACCAACATCCGTACGGTTCGCATCGAAACCGGAGGAAGTGCAGCGTGCCTTCGCGAGAGATATCGACCTTGATCGTCGCGGTTGCAAAAAAAAAAATGCTGCAAATATGTGGCAATTAATAAAAAGGCCCACTGCGGTGTGCGAGGTGGCGAAAGCTTGGCCACCCCGAATGCGAACCGGGGAACCGTTTGTGTCACCACGCTCGCGGAACCTCCGTTGGTCTCGTGAACGTTACCGGGAGCGTATGGCCAATCAGCGGAAACCACACCGAGCAGCTTCGAGGGGGAAAAGCGGATCAGATTGGCGCGCGGAAGCAAGACGGAACAAGGGAGTGTCTGCCTTCGGACGCATGGTTTGTTCCAACGAGGAAGCCGTAGGAGTTGGGGGGATACGGACGCATGCAGGAAAAAAGGTTCAAGTTCACTCAGCGCAAAGGCATCCGTCGGTTGGCATATATCTCGGCGCGCCATAAGAGGCGAAATCGGAGCCAAACCGGTGGCATGGCCCTTCCTCGGATGCCAGTCTGAGCCGCGGCCACCCACATCCCAGCCGGGCCATCATCCGGTTGTCCCCGGATGCCATATCGCATTGCGTCTCCCGTTCTCCCTATCCGCTCATCGCGCACGAGAGCTGTCAACCAAAATGGTCAACGAGCTCATCAGCACCAGGCTGTCGGCATAAAACCATTGCACCGTGATGGCATCACGTTGGTGTTTCTTCTCGTCGAAAAGGGTGAACGGGGGAGCGAGAGGGAGGGGGGGGGGCAAAGTGGAGTAGGGAAAAAAACAAACCGACCGAGAGAATATCTATGTGGATAGGGACTACTTTTTCCGGAGCTTTTCTTCTTCGCACCGGCTCGCTCTGTTGGAGTTTCCGGCGTAGCTTTTTGCCATTGCCAAGATGTTTGGACTACGATTTGCGGATGCGAAGGGTTGTATGTCTGCGTGAGTAGGTTGGATGCGAGGTGAAATAAAAACAAGTATTTAAAAAGAAGATAAGCATTTAATAATGTAGGATGTAACTTATTTTCTACTAGGAAAGTGAATAAATTCCAATAAGAAATGCAAACCAAGAGACCGCGTACTATAAATATAACAACAAAGAACAAATTCAAATACATCGTCCTATTGAATGAGGTAAGGCTATGTGGGAAAAAATCCCCCTCTTAAGCGAAAACCCTTTTTTGCCATCCATCATAGAAAAAATAATCCAAAACTTCACAGACCGATTCTCCACTCTTCCTACTTAAGAAATAAAAAGATATTTGAAACCCAGATTATTATTCGAACGAAGATTTTAGAGTGCACTTTTTATCTCTCGTAATTTAAAAATTTTTAAGGCAAAATATCATTAATAGTGAGTTAGAAACCACCCTGTTATTAAATAATTTATTACAGCAAATTTTTGAGTCATCATAGTTTGTAAACATCTCCGATTTCAATACAAGGAAGAATTTGTCATGAAATCTAGTTCAACGTGCTTTCAACTACTAAAAAAAAGTTGATTAAAATATGTCACTTCATGAAATTGCTGACAACTGTAGTTTAGGACAAATGCACTCAACGCAACCTGAACGAACACAACGACGACGATATTTCTGGGACCGTTTGTCATAAGCCATAAAAGTCTCCTCGAACGACCAGTTAAAGAAAGACACCAATAGACCAGGCAGAGAAAAACGCGACTGTCCCGGGTGAAAACGACAGCAAGCCCCGGAGAGGAAAAGTTAACGTCGCGGGAATGTTTCAGCATCGATCGAACGTCACGATTGGGAAAAAACACGAGCGGACATAAAAATGAAGATCAACTAGAAGGGAACGACGGAGCTGCATGATCGACACACTTTAATAGGAATGAAAATGGTAAAGAAAAAGGCATTTGAGGTAGGGTTTTGGAGGAAGTTTTACTCAAAAGACACAGGAAACAATTGAAGCAACGAAATGTTCTTTCGGTAACCCAATTCGTAATCCAATTAGGAACAATATTGTTCAAGGAAATACTTAACAGAAGAAAAGCTAAATCAAGCAGGTTTTCTCGTTGAACGTTGGAGTGTAAATAATAAAACTCAAATTAATCTCACTTTACCTTGGCTGTGTTCATTGCTTCATGCGCACAAAATGCTTCATCCCATCATCTCGGCATCTCCGCCTTGCGACACCCTTCATAATTGCTTACCTTCGTAAAGCGATCGTAAGCGCAAATCGTTAACTCCTGCCTTAATGCACTCATTGTCGTTTCTTAAAAAATGTTTACCAACGGCTTGACCTTGCCCGGGCCCTTTCTCAAGTGAGGGCATTCGGAATGGTTTACCGAACCCGCGCGTCGTTTACATACTCGCGTGCTCTAAGTGCTGCCATGTTAATGGCGTTCGCTTCCTCGACCAAGACCATCACAGAAAACGACGCACGACGTGCATGTCAATATTTGGCCAATTTCATTTGTTTCGCTGCAGCACAATGGCGTACTCAAAATAGCGTCGTCTCGTTGAGATCGTGTTCGAATGGATCACACATTTTGACTAGGACATGGCTCAATTATGTTTGTACAAGTTGTTAAACGACGATTTAGTGTACGGTTCGCTCTTTACTCATGTTTGGACAAATTAATTGTACCGACATTTTAATGAGGCAAAGTTTGGCTTTGATCTGAAAGTTTAATTTTCCATCCATTACTGGAACCAACTCTGTCTTGTGTGACGTATGTCTTTTTCAGCAGAAATTCGCAAATTCTATTAGTCCCACCCTTTTCTCCTCCTTTTCTTCCTCATTAGCAAACAAATCACACTGAGCGTCCGTAAAATAATTGCTACTGTTTCGCTAATAAATAATCTTACTGCCCCGCGCGGAGCCTTTATAATCCCCGATTCGGGCAAGTATCCCGAGTTCCACTTTACTCGCGCCATCCAAATGAAGCCATCCATCCAGCTGTTACAACCCGGCCGTGTCTAGCATATCATATCTTCACGGTCGCACACGGCTTGGGCGAAAGAAAATGCGAAGGGCCGCTGGCTTCGAGTAGTTCAGACCCGGGGGGAAGTTTTTATCGCCGATTAGTGAAAGCACGTAACCTTACTTTATTAGGAAAACACACGCTAGAGAGCGAGCAGTTGAAGGAGTGTTAGTTTGTTTTTCTTCTGGGGCGAGCACAAGTCCTAATCCTGGATATGTTGTTTTGCTCCACGTGAAAATTGAAAATTCTGAGCTTGTCTAAGATTGGGTAAGAAAGAATTGTGAAGATGAACATGTTCCTTTCTTTTTCTTGAACTGGATATTTAGCGATACGATCCATGAATATCACCCTGTCGTCGAACACTTCTTTTATGTTTGGCTTTATTTTCCTCCTGAGCAAAACCCTGGAAGTGAAAAATGATTTGCTATTTCCGATAATGCTTACACATGGCTGCTAACAACACCTTGTGGACGATGCGGTCCTCCCGAAAACCTAACTTAAATTCCGGACGGTATAATTCGCTTGATGTGACTGTTTATTACGATTCGGGTCTTACGATGTTTGCCAATCCTTCGCCAGTCCGAGATTGCCTTTTCCGGCCATCATCGTCTGCTTCTGCGACACCGTTTGGATATACCACCAACCAAGTACCCTCGTAGTTCCCGTTACATTCAGTGGTTCTGCTTTCGGCTCATGTCCTCGCGACCATTACGCGATGCCCTTAGCGTTCCATCACGTATTTACTGCTGCATGGCCCCAACCGCACCGTCTACCGTCATTTGAAGCTGGATTTGAAGAATTCTGCCCAATCATTCGAGCTCGACAAATGCAGGATCCCAGCCAAACTATCACCACCTTCCGAAGGCTAATAAAGTACCGTTTAGTACCGCGGGCTCTATCCTTAGCAAGATCGTTGCAACCAACCAAGTTTGAAAATTCTCAAATTATCGTCCATTCCAAACGGCACACGATTCTCCTTTCTGTGGGTTTCCAGCGGCCGCCGGTCAATAAATCCCACCAGCTCACCCTCCTACCCCACGTCTTGTTGGAAGCATTATTATCGATTTCGAGGCCAGAATACGGAATGAAGCTAATCGGTGATTTTGGCCTTTTGCAATTTCTTTCCCTTCGCCCACCGAGCGTTGCCCGTTTTATTTCAGCAAACGGGACCAGAAACAACACACCCAACACGCTCGGGGTCGGATTTCTGGCGCAGCTGTTTCGGATCCGTTGCGCAAACATGGAAGAGATCATACCCAAAAAGTGCGACGTGGCGAGAAGATGCTGCCACGTCGCATTAGAGCAATTGAAGAGGAGGAGGACGAAGAAGGAGGCACGGATGTTCCGGCGGGGTGGTTTTGTTTGGCCAAGACGTCGTCTGGCGGTGCTCTTGGCAAACAGGAACGCACGGATCCGTGGCATATGTGCGTTTTTCGTGCGTAGACACGAGGCGGCGTGATTACGCTTCTTCGGCTTTGCTAGCTGACATCATCATTAGCTGTCACAATTCAGGCGATATCATCACTGTTTGCACAATCACTTGTAGTGTCCGGCAGGGTGATATTCAAAAAAAAAAGTTTTCGTCACATGTTACATGATGCAAATAATAAAAAAGTACCACATACAAGAAAAAGTAGAACCAAATAACTGCAGAAAACAAACGTGGAACGTAATAATAAAACTTACAACAATAATTAAAAAAACATAAATAAGTATCAATAGTTAATACACTGTAAAAAACTTCACACAAGGTGACAAAATTTAAATGGTGCGTTTATGTACAAGCTTTGTAGAAAGCTGCACAAAGAAGATTTGATAAGAATTTGTGTCCCAATTATGGTTTGACCTGGAGTGCATGTTTGTAAAATATTCAATGCTGTGAGAGTATTTTTCTATCATTTAAAGGCAAAGGATTATTACCAAGTTTTCTTCTCAGCCATCTTCTTTTTCGTGAGTTAGTTGCCGAAATATTTTGACTAACCTTATCTGTACCCTTCAGATTATGTTATTATTAGCTTATCTGCTCTTTAGATACAGTACAGTGCTTCGATTCCTAACCATTGCTTTTATCGTACTCTCAACATTAAAAAACTAATTTGTTTTTCGAATAATACAATACTGTACTACTTGTTTCCTCGTCAAAATATCGAAATACCTCTCACGTTTAATACTAACCCATGTTTGTCAGTTCTATCTGTATTTGTCAGTTTTCAGCCCAAAGATTTGAATCTCTGGATTTAAAATTTATAAACAAACCATGAATGGTCCCTTATTTGTAATTTGAACGACGTATGATTGTAATTTGAACATCAGAAAATTTTATTGTATTGAAACAGTTCCACTTAATATTCAAATATGAGTGAACAATACAATTTACGATCATTTGTTAGACTGCTAGATGAATTAAAAGTAGCAAATCCTAGAAAAATGCAACTCACAAACATAACGGAAATGACCATTTTCATCCGTTAAAAGCTACTCTAGGGACAACACATGTACCACCGCCTTCTTTATTCCATTGCCAGTTGTCCTAAACAAACAGTTCCGCAAATCTTCGTTGACGCAATCGTGGTCCATTATTATTGCAATAGAATCAACTTGAAAACTACTCCTCAGATCGGACCTCACAGAAGCGACGGGTCAAACGACCCCAGTCACCGGACAACGTCCAGCGAGCGGCACACTTCACGCACTCCCATTTCCATAATGATCCCATACAAAAGCCCAACAACATCATCTTTAGCATCGCCATCATCGACGACGTCATCCTTCTTAGGCGGCTGGGAGGGGGTACGGAGGAGGCAAAAGCATCATCATCAGCATAATAATAGTGAAACACTAGTGGAAAATCGGGGTCCTGCCCGTTTGCGGGAGGTTAGGTTCGATGAGTTCGTATGAATTTATGATCGACTCCGAAACCGATCGATGATTATGTTTTCTTTCGATAGCGATAATTGCCTAATTAGCATAACAAAACATCGATTCAGCAGCCCGTGGGGGACACCGAAGTGGCCCCTTGTGCGTTCCGTGATGCGGAGGACGCAGGCTCGAGAACAACGCGTCCACAATGACCCTTGCCTTGTTACGCTCCGCTACCGTTCCCTTCTTCCTCCGTGTAAATGGTTATGAGCTATCAATGCCCGCTTCGCTTGTTGATCACTGATTGCGTCGTCGTGGGCGGTGCTGCCATTGGCTTTTCTTATGGATTGATGTTGTGTTAAGCTTTTTTTTATGTTCCCTCATCTCCCTTCACGATACAACGAACCTGAAAACCCGTGTTCCTTGTAACGATTGGAGGCAGTTTGTTCCCAAACGGTAGCCACTGATGATCCTATTAAATGTTGAGGTCACCTCGAACTACAAATCGTGGTTAAGATTATCTTATTCAGGTTCTTGTTTATTGAGGGAAGAGAACAGCTGAAAACATATATAGAAGGGCTTATTCAAGCAAAATTTGTTGTAGTAGATTAAATTGGATTTTATTAAATTTAATAAAATGTATAATACTAAAATCAAATAACAAAATAAAAAATAAAAGTTTAGAGTATTTATTCACATTTCAAGTTTTATTTTTTAATGTGTCATTTGTATGCAGTATTATATATTTTATTAAATTAAATAAATTGAAATTGCTACTAGTACCATCAAATACCCTCTTTATTTGTAAAATAAATTGTCTTTCTTAATAAAATAAATATATATCGTATTTATTAAATAAATTGTTACTAGTACCATGAACTACCGTCTCAACGTTAATCAATACGCGAATATAATCAATGCTCGAATAGTGTCGAGAGAAAAATGAGAGTACAGAACCTAAAGCAAAACCAACCACGAATGTGAAATGGGAAATTTATCAACTTCTAACCACCGAACCGGTTCATTGCACATCGGTCGAAAATGTGTCGGGACAAATTGTGGCTCGACACAAAGGTCACCCTTGGGTTTTTTCCCGCCCCCTGCCGTTCCAGACCATGAATTGGATGCACTTTGGCATTGCAGTCGACATTTACATTCCACGCTCCAGTTTCGCAACCGGCTCGTCGGCTCCACAACTGGGTGGAAAGTGCATTCGGAAACGCCCTTTCCGACGCAATGTGCAACGTGTGCGGATTGGCATCGATTCCGCTGCGCCAACCGGAACGATATGGATTCCGGAGCGTATATAGGAGGAAGTGGGTGCTTTTTTCCTGCTGTTCGATCAACGAGCGTAAGCTGAAATAAGAAATTCAGGATGGCGACGCGTGTAATGGCATGGAATAAATTTTATATTCATCCCAGTGGGATATTATTGTACTGCACCGGATGGCGCAGGTGCCTTTTTGCAGCGCACGAAAATGTCGATTGTCAGGTGGTTATTCGATGCACGAAAGCAATCACTGCAATCCTCTGTAGGCGAACCTGTTGCTTTTTAGAGGGATTTGAATCAAAACGTAGTTGTTGTAAAGGACTTCAATCCTAAAGTAAATGATGTTTAATCAGTCATCAGAGAAATCTTTGATTGCTTATTTTAGTATAAATATAAATCATATCGTTCTGATTGTTTTTGATCATCATCGACATTTTATAAAGGCAAAGACTAAAAAGCGTCTGATATTTGACGAATTTAAATTATCATGGAAAATTCTTCAAAAACAAATAAAAATGATGTTATGCTCTGCATTGCCGTCGTTTCACAACATTGTCGTTTCAATCCTGGCCTTTTGGTCATTCCGGAATGTCCTTTTCAATGTCCTCCATCCTCATGATACCATGGTCCTGACCTGTAGCCGACCTCCAGTTTAGGGAACTAATTTGAAATTTATTTACTTTTCATCATCAACCCACCCGGTATGATGTGATTCTTGGAAAAGCGTCCAGAAAAGATCTCATGATAAAAAAGCAGTTACCAGGTTTTATTGCCATCGCTCCCCGGTCCTCCTATCCCAAGTGGGCGGGTCCACTTCAACTTTTCTCCCATCGTTTGGAATGCACGGGCAGGGCCTTTGGAAAGGACAGAAACGAGGAAGAAAAAATCCTCTATACACCTGCACGGTACGAAAGAAAAACCCTCACCACTCACACACTTGGAACGGGTTCTGCCCTCCACGGGGATTCTTTTTCGGTCTCCGAAACCTGGCGGTCCGGAACACTTCGGCATCCAGGTGTGGCCGTGACGAAGCGCTCCAAACTCGAACGTAAAATGGAGTTAATTGAGTGAAACATCAAAGAAGCAGGCAGAAGGCGGACAATTGAGACACCTAGGATGTGGGATGTCGTCGAAACTTTCCCAGCGTATTTGTTGTCGTCCTTTCGGCGAGCCAATAATGCCATCGGGATCGGGAAGGGCTGGAAAATGTCTGCAGATCGGAAAGGAATTTCGGAGCAAAGAAAAATTCGTCTCCTAAAATGCTGCAGGCAGATTATTTCGCAAGGATATCGTTCCCTCGCATATTTTCATCGTTCATATCCAAACATCGTTTGCTTCGAGCATGAAAGGCGATGGTGAAGAATTTTCAATCATGTTAGAACGTTCAAACGTTTTGCTTTGGTGTGTCTAACTATCATCCCACTTTGAATAGTTTTATTGTACTTCTAAATCAATTAAACCAATTTTAATGCATCAACAAACAATCGAGCAGAAGTTTTAACTTAATCACCTTGAGAGCGCATAGAAAATCAAGAGAACGTCGCTAAAATCTGCATCGTACAGCTTAAACAAAATGTTCCCTTTCAAACCATTCACTGCATTTCCCTGGTCAGACACGATATTCAATTTTCCCAGCGTGTTCTGTCCCAATATAAAATCGCTTTTACGAGCATGGTATCACGACGTTCACGACCCCTTTCGTTCGTTGAAGGTAGAAATCTCGCTGCAGTACACGAATTTACAGGTCAAATGTATGTATTTTATGTCATCGCCCAGGGAATTTAAGTAGTACGGCAGGGTTTGTAATACGCTTGCTAACTTACCGATAATAGAGTGAACTCGAACACTAAGCTGTGTGCGGACGACCAGCGAGTTTTTGCGGCTGTAATAGGAAGAGAACTTAGTTAATAAAAAGCATATAGAATGTCATAAAATCAAAATATGATGATGAAGGTTAAACTATATCACGAATATAGCTATTTTAAAATCCCTAAAAAACTGTTTAAAAATCTGTCAAACAGTCAAACGTCTGTAAATTAGGTTCGTATATCGAGAGCTATGCTATCGTTATCCAATTACACGAACTTCGTTTTTATTCGCATCAGCATCGCTAGCCCGAGGGATTGTAAAATTAATTCTGCAAAGTGCATTGAAACCGCTTGCAGCGCGAGAAAACTTTCAACTCTTCCACTTGAGTTTTAAGTGTTTTTATTCGTCCAACTTTTACATTGATCGCATAAAAATCCAAAGCGCACTGACGTCTTATCGCTGCCTGCGTCATTATGGTAAGGGTTTTTTTCTCTTCTTATAGGGCTGCTCAACATTTTAAACGAACACTAGAACAAAGTATCAGAGAAAAGTTTGAGTACTTTTTTCACCCCGTACCTTCGGCTGAGCCACGTGATCGTGAAGGCAAAGGGAAACTCGTGAAGTTCGAAAAGTGCTCGGATTTGGCGACAGGAGCGAATGAAAAGAACGCCACAGAAACTATCGCCAACGAGTTTTGCGGCCATGGAAGGAATTTTCCTTTCGACGGCAAGAAAGAAAGCAAATTGCCCCGTAGAAAGCACACAATTTTCCCCTCATTCCTTTCGCGGTAAAATTTAATGCGTTGCAATTAGCTGGCCAGTTCTGCTTCTCACGGACGGAGCTGATCTGGCCCGGAGGATGCCGGTGAGGGTAATTGAAATTCATTCATAGCTTTCGAACATTTGTTTGTGCCACCACCGAGATTCCGATACGGCGCGTAACTTACTTCGAGTTAAGACCTTCGATGTCTTCGGCCTGCTCCGCCAGCGATGACTCCAGGTCCAAGTACGCCCCATAATCGCCGTCCTTGTACACTTGCAGGGCGGCATCGTCAAGCTGTGCGGAAGAGAAGAAATAAGAGAAGTAAAGAGTGAGAAAAACATACTTTTATAGCTTTTATCATGAAAGCATTTGGACGTCTGAATTAATTGTAATTGATTAAACAATCAAGAGAAACATAATAAAACACTGCTTATTATCGTTTACAAGCAAATATTAATCAACAAACACCATTCCCAGCGTAATGTAGTCTTACGAAACTAAGAAATTAACAGTAATGTACCTATTTTCATGAAAACAATATTTATTCTTGATGCCATGTAACGCGATATGTTGCGAAGAGCTTAAAAAACAAAACACAAACCTCGTTTTCGAAATATAAATATTAATAAAATATTACACCTGTACAATTCAGAATAATATACACCTTCTACCATTATAAATCACGTAAAGACATGATTTAATAAAAATGGTACTTGAAACATTCCTCACTCAACGTTGGAGAAGCAGCAAAATAAACTTCAGGGGTGATGATAATCCATTACTCGATGTGTTAAGTTTTAACGCATCGACAGGATGCATTTTTAGTGGAAGCTACAGAGAAAAAAGGTTTTATTTTTCATTGCAGTATTTCGTTCGCCCAGACACCTGCACCATCGGAATATTATCCCATTAAAGAGCTGCGAGTAGACAATTGAACGTTTTATTTTTACCTTAAGGTTCGTTTTGGAACAACTAACCGAAACAACGCCGTGACGATTTTATTCCACTACGGTCACCTTTTCTCCAACCGTTGTGGGCGCGTTATGGAACCTCCTGGAACCGCTACCCAACGCTTTTCCAATTTGGTTACGAATAATCACCACGAACGGGGGAAAAACTGACCACAAAAAGCGGGCGGCTTGAAATGAGAATTTATTATTAAATTTTATGGTCACTGCTCATTTTTCGGAGCACCGCCGAAGTGTGTCGGTTTTCGTTGGTAAAATGAACGTGAAAACCCGGGTCCGGAAAACAACAAACCTGTATGCTAAAAAGGAAAACATTAATTTGGATGAAAAAATTAAAATGGACAACGCCGGCCTCTCTACGGTGAACAAAGTGAGATGTGCATTGCGAAAGGATGCAACTCATAAATCTTCCACTGCTGCAACTGGATCATTTCCGAGCTGTACGAGTTGTGCTGCACTTTTGCACAAACCCCGGTGCACCGGTGCATCCTTTTTTTGTTTCATAATTCGCTCTTTTTTATCTTTCTTTTCCTTTGGACGAGCCAGCTTCCACCCAGGATGTGAGTGATAAAACAATTTATCACGTTCTGACAGCGAGTTTAAAATATACTCTTCCTTCCTTGGATCGAAATTTGAGTCAACGCAAAATGCCACCTCAAAAGGGAACCTTGAAATTTGCCCTCATTCCGGTATGCTTCATAATTTTTCGCAGCCTTTTGTTCTCACTTTCCGTGGTGTAAAATATGATTCTCATTCCGGGTGGCATTTTCACACGTAATGAACTTGCTGAAGGTGAACGCAAAAACGCACATTAACAACCCTGCTCACTTCATCCCGATTGCGACCAGCCTTACCTCAATTTAATTTAATTTATTGACAGCCGCGTTCATAATCTTCAGGAGAAGTATGAGCAACATAGTCTTTCAGAAGTGTAAGATAATTTAAGAAAAATGAAGTTGTTCTTTAAGTTAATTACCTCTTAGTCAAACCGCCACTCTTTACCTTCTGAACAGTATGTTACGAAACAATCCACATTGGAGCATTCATCATCAATGGAGTGAATCATTTTCCGTTCCGCCCACACACAGCGCTTCCAAACACGTGTTACGAACGTGTTATGTTGGTTGTACGACTCAATCCGAGACGCGATCTTAGTCTTTGATCTATCTTCGAGCATGTTGCTGGAGAAGGTTCATAATCGACGGCACGACCACGTTCTGGTTCGCTCGCTGCGGTAAGATCGAAAGCTAGGCTTACACGCATCGGCGCCGGACGAGCTTTCGATTTCGTTCGAGGTGCCATTAATTATATGCAACCGTTGGCGCCCACTACCTCCCCCCCCCTCGTGGGACCGTAACCCGCTTCGTGGAATCGAAGTGGGAAGATGAAGAGCATATGAACTCCCGCACATTAGAGCGCACCACATAACTGAGTCATTATTATGATTTGCAGCAGACCTCCGACACCGCGGGTGCACGTGAAACTCGGCGGCTTGGAAGCCCACCCAAACCGGCCACCTCGGGAGGGCCCTCCGGTAAACCCCTTCCCTCCCAGGCAGAATTACCGCAACGGAGAGCCCTACCCTGCCCTGCCTTTAGCACCTCCGACGGGATCGATTCGCGTAATGGGGTGCGGTAATAGATGCGCCGAGTGAACGATCGTTTGTTCGCCTGGCTGTCTTCGTTGGGAACACGAGAACCGAACATCTGCTAAGTACTCCGGCGAAGTACGATAGAGGCATTGTGGAGGAACCATTCCGGGACCACGAATGTCGTGATTGACTCCCGCCATTCGGTCTACCAGAGATGGAGACCCTTCCGGAAGGATGGAAAGCGATCGTGGTCATGTAATGAATCCGGATGGAACGTTCCCCCCGGAGCTTCGGGCGCCATAAGGCACGTCGTGGCATTGCGGGTGGACAAAGAAAAGTGTTAAAACATTTCACGATGGTGAAAGTCCCATTTCAACTCCTGCATAAAGGGAGAGAGCGAGGGAGGGATGGGGAGAGTTGGCGGTTTTATTTGATTCGCGTGAAGAAGTTCCAAGTTGATTGTCGTTTTAATACAAACGAACACACGTCCCTTGGTCGAACATGAAAATCCCTACAAAACCCATGTAATGCATACTAATCAGCCGTATCTTTTTAATTTACCTACAACTGTATTTGATTACCCTTAATTTTTTGTGTTACGTGCTTGTTTTGCAAAAATTTAAAGTTGGTTCTTAAAATGTAGCTTTAACATGATTTTTTTTCAGGTTTTGTTTGTGAGAATGATAACTCAATAACGAACACGTAAAATCGATTAATTTCATTCTAAAATCTTAACCTCAACCTAATTTTGTATGTCAAACAAATAAATTAGCAATTAAAAGCATTTTTCCCACAAAAATACAAAAAAAGAGAATTTGTTCTAAACTTGGAAGAAACATGTAATATACTAACTATTTGCTTGTTATTTTAGAAATATTTCATGGAAGTAAGGGTAAGTACATTCCTACTTTTAAAAAGAAAGCAACAACAAATTAAAAAAAAACTGCTGCAAAAGAATAAACAAAACTGAAATGTTATTATTATTTTTATTGTTTTGTTCGCCAGAAAGATAACTTCATTATAAGTTTTAAAAAATTGATTAAAAATTCAAAATTGGTTCTTAGAATTTTCATTTACTATGATTATTTTTTAATGTTTCAATTAAAATTTTAGATTTTTGAATTAAACTCCGCATCCGTTGTAAAGCAAACGATTACATTCGAATGGCAAACAACTTAATTAGCAAGTAAAAAAGGTTGTAGTCACCTCAAAATATTTGTGAATACCAAATTTTTTTTCAAAGCTCGATAGAGTTACAACATTGATAAGAAAAAGCTATTCAATCGCTTAATCTTACACCATTCAAAACGTCTCATTAAATAATTTTTTTTAATGTTTCTCATTACATTTAATATACAAACCAGTTGCGTGTTATTATACAAATAGTTGTTAAATAGATATTTCATGGAAGTGTGAGTTAGTACTTGTTAATTGATTGCTTTCTAAAAGTAGGAATTAGAAAGAAATCAATTAACAAATAAAAAAACTGCTTCAAAAGAACAAACAAAACTGAAATGTCAAAGAAAAAAACAAAGAAAAGAGTGTGTTGGTTGACAAATGTTTCGGCATTGGAAAACAAAGGCAGCAACGGCTGGTAATGAGCCTCCCGCATGACGTTTCGTACCACCTAACTGACCACATCCGCTAATAAAGCGACTCGGTAAACGGTTTCACTTTTACTGACCGTAAAAAATCCATTAACCAACGATGCCGTCCAGCTGTCACCCGTTGTCGAGGGTGTAAATTGTCCAATACTTAACAATGGGCCACGCGACGGCCAAATCGAAACCGCATGTCGCACTCACTTTCAATCGATTGAGGAGGCCTCTGCTTTCGCGATTTGCCGCTGACGGATGGCCGGTTTTCTTCGATTCTTTCTTTTATGTAACCGACGCCGGACAAAACGGTCATTTGCATATTCCAAAATGCGACGAACGCATGTTCATGTTACTGCCGCTCGAACCTGCGAAAGTCGCATATCCGTTCACTTGCGACTTGTTCAGCCTTCCGTTACTTTTGGTTGGGTTTCGGTTTGCATTTGACACTCACAAATAAAGCGAAATGGAAAACGGTCATCCATCCATCCGCCCGAAAGGCCGAAAATAAATCTTTCGCGAAACATGGTCAAGGCGTGGTGTCCATTGGCAATTCCATCTGACAACTCGCTAGTGTGGTGCAGTACCGATCACCGTTGGCGACCAACCTCTTCTAGCGATTAGATCTGGCCACTAACAAAAAAGAAGCATCGACCGTTCGGTGGTTCCGCTTCACGTTTTCGTCTGTGGAAGCAGCTTACAACAGCTTTCGATCGGTTTCGGTTCGCATCTTTGCACGCCGATGCTGATCGATGGGATTCGTGCGCAGCGAATGTAGGCCACGCGCGGTGGCCAGATTTTCCGGCGCAACGGCTAGTTCGCGCAACAATGGCAGCCAAATAGGAAAATGAGGTAATCGGTGAGGCGCCAGAATCTTTGCCGCCACATCGCTGATTGCCCGCCGGCGATAGAGGCGAGCCTCATTTGAATTTCAATAGGACATTAAATGGTACCATCTTGGACGGCGAAAACCTTCGCAATGACAAATGTGTAAAGCGGGAGGGGGGACCGAAGGGATAGAAACCGGGGAGAAGGAGCGCGGAAAAATCGTACAGATGCATCTTTTCCAAAGTTGGAAAACGCAGCCATATCTCGCACGAAATGTTTGGTTACTCCAATTAAAAGCCATTCAAAGAAGATCGCAGCTGGTTTAGTGCGAAAGAAAGACGGGTTTACGATTCGTTATGAAAATTATCACCGATCTAATCCTTCTTCGATCAACGTTTCACGATGGCAGTTTTAAGATTCATAACAGATTAACACATTTAACTTAGGTTCGAAGTTTCGAAGCTCAAAGGAAAACGTTTTGTGTTCGTGTTAATAATCAGATTTAGGTGTTCATAATCATGATTTTTACATGGCTTTATTTAAAAAAAAAACACAAACATAATGAATAAAGTAGAATAATTTTTCTTCATTTAAAAACTTATGTATACTTAAAATTTACGCGAAAGCAATTCACATGATCGTGTTTGTAGATTTCAATAGTTTTTTAAGCATTAGAATGGATCAACATATTTTAAAATGGAGTAGAAAACACAATAATCAAACGCGCGATAAGTCTTACTGTTATTGACTAGTTTTACATAGTTTAAAATGAATGAATATTTAAGTCCACTTCAAAAGTACAAGCAAAATTTTTTCATAGACGTTTCATGTTAAAAAAAAAGTTTCATTATACATTTGTTGCCAAACAAGTCCAATAAAGTTGTCCAGATAATCTTATAATAAAGTTAAAAGAAAGATGTTCTGCAGAAGGTATAAAAGTGTTGATCAAACAACAATCGCAGGTATTGATGCACGACAAAACTAGCAACATAATTCGCTTAAGTGCTTTTAACATTCTAATTTCCTGCGAATGTATCGCTCGGACATCAACAATATCGCCATTAACACCTCGAGCAAGCGCTGTAACGTGAAAGCCACAAAATGATCCCTCGAGGAAGTCACAGCTGTTGTCCAGCTGGCGCCAGCTTTTGCCTGAATTGTGACACGCGAACGAACATCACGAGTCTTTAATGATCGTGGAAGAAAGGAGGGAAAATAAAAAACAATCCATTAGTGACAATATTCGCGACAAATTTACCAATCAACGGCGGAACCGAACGGGGTGTAACATGTGCATCGCACGTTTCGCTTTTCCTAGCCGGAACGGATGGTCCCGGCGGAGTTCGTTGTGGTTGGCGTCAAGGCGGCTGCCCTTGGGCCGACCACGATTTCCACTGGAGGAGGCCAGGAGTGGAAAAAGCGAGAGCGAATCGGGGACCAGACTAGTCGGTGCAATTTATTGTTATTGTTTTGGCAAATTAACGCCCGACACGCCACCCGAAAACGGATAGGAAACTTCGCAATTTCTTCTCCGGCGAGGGAACGGTGCCACGTACATCGCGGACCGCTTCTCGGATTGGAAAGCTTGACCCGTGCCGGTCGGGGCGAAAGGGGAAAAGTCCGAGGGGTCCGGGAAACCGGAAATCGAAACGCAACATCACCTCCATCCTCTCGGGCTCGCGGTGCAACAACCACAAAACGTGACCGAGTCCAAGCAACGTTTCTAACGTTTTCGTACGTGAACAGATTAACTGAAACTGAGCCCAGGTCCAAGCCAGTCTCGTTGGCGCTTCTTCGCCGCCGCTCGAAACATGGGCAATTCCTACGGGCCTTTCCGGCTCGATCGAGCGGCCAGCTGCGATCGTTCAATTTTTATGGCGAACGTGCCGAAAATGGGTCGGCCACAATGGCGAGCGTTATTACGGGCTCGGGTCGGTCAGCCGATATGCCTGCTTGATATTATCTAACTGTATTAATTTAATTTGCCGGCGAGCGAACGGGGCGCAATGGCCCGATCGGGGCATTAGCGAAACACAATTTGAAATTATTCCAAATCCCATTACAGTGTGTGTTTACTCAGGGCCATTTTAATTTTTGTGCCAATACCAAAAAATTTGTTTATTTCCCATCAAAAATAGCGAGCACGTTTAACAGAAATTAGAACAAACTCAAGTAAAAGACAGGAATTGTTTCCAGAGTTATTATAATTAAATTATTGGTCAATTTTCATCTGTAGCAATTATGATCCTATCCTCAGCTAAAATTTGTTGATGTAATTTTGTAAATGTATTTTACATTTCCATTTACAACAAAAATGAATCAAATGGATTTTTAATACAGTTTTTTGTACATTTTGGCTTCATTGGCAACTTTTCAATCCGAAGTAGTTTTTTTCAGAGACTAAATAGCAAAGTTAAAAAGTTACTGATAGATAGAAAAATCGCGTTGCATTAAAATAATGAATATTCAATGAGAATTTCTATCAATTTACTGTCTCAAATGAGCCTAGAAATAACGAAAAAGCTTTAGAGGAGCCTAAAATTAATAAAAGATCCGTTGATTATCAAAAATATGTTACGGTTGGAAGTCATAATGATTGTGCTTTCGTTAACACTAGAATGAATTCCGTTGAAATTTTGCCCGAATGCTTTTTAGTGGTGGTTTTGATCGCTCTTATACAAATTCTAAAATATGTTCATTTTTAAATTTTAAATTCCATGAACGTCTTCTTTTAAGCATATTTGTAGATCATCTTTTGCTGTTTTTGGTTTTTTATGCGCCTTTTCATCATTTCTCTAGCTTGGTTTAATGCAAAAAAGACCGAATCATAATTCTTTTCAACTTTTATTTTTTACAATCCCAAATGTTATTTCAGAAAAAAAGACTGCACCTAAAATTAAATACAGTAATCAACCTTCAAGAAATATTTTCATATTTTTATTGTTACAAATAACGCCACAAATTGCGTAGCGATCATAATGATCTCTGTTTTCGACTCTACAGTTATGAAAAGATGCTCATCATGGGTAATTACTATGTTTGGAGTTTTTATCTTATTATAAAATGACATTATTTCTTACCTTGCACACGGTTAACTTAGCTTATTAATAGCACTGTTTTTTTCTTCTAATGTTCAATAATGCAGCTAAAATATAGTTTTTGATCGTTACCTAGTTATGAAGACCATTAAAAAGTTCAATACTTAATTCATAAGGTACAATGCATAGTTTTTAAATTTATATTCTAACTTTTACAATCCAGCACCATGTTAATTTCCATCACCTTCTAGCAAAGCTACACCAACAACACCACTTGGACAAGGATTTCCATGTTCGCTCGACGCGTTTGCTTACCCGCTGCGGTGCGCCCAGATGTCGAAGCAACGCCCCGAGCTGCGTGGCCAACGGGACGGCGCTGGCAAACGAAAAAACCGGCGCCCGGGACGGGATCGGGTACATCGACAGACTGTTGAAGGGATCGCTGTCCACGAGGTACTGAACGCGAACCGTCATCAGCTCGTCCGGTTCCATTCTGTCGCAGTGGTCGGGGTATCGTTCCTATCGGGCTTGTCCTATCGCTCTTTTTTACTTCCGTTTGTTCCCGCTGGTCACCCACCACAGAAGTGAACAGATTTTCGCAATTTCCGCGTTTTTCACGCAGCCGGCGGCGGCGGCGAAAAACACAGGACCTTCTTGCGGTCACGCAATGTTTGCTGCAATCAACCGGCCTTCACACTGACCGGTGCTTTCCAGTGGAAAAATCGAAACCCCTTCCCGATGCACAATCGCACACAATCAATGAAATCACATGCACAAAAACAGACGCACACACCACGGCCGATGCTTTGGCGCATCACGCGCGAAAAACGGCTGGCCGCCACTGAACCGACACTGGCCGCTGCAATCCACTACGAGCGCTGGGAGTTGCGAACTCCGTTGCACCATAAGCCACCACGGACACGACGGAGCACATTATGCGGCCGGCGCTGGTGACAGCTGAATGCTGGCGATTCGAACCATCCGATACGAAGCGCCGATCTGCAAGTATAGGCAATTTTAGCGGAACAATCTACGCGCCGTTTGTTTGGTCCTGGAGGAACACAGCGTGGTATGGCAGAGATGGCCAATCAAGAAGTTAGGAACCCCATATTTGTTTTTTGGACTACAAGAGGGAAACGATTTTATTCGTCTAAAATTTTAGAAATTGTTTCCCTTGAACAGTTATTAATTTAATGAAGAACTTTTTTTTCTAAAATGATTGTGGAACCTATGTTTAATATGAGTAAACAATTTGACAAATAAAATTAACGGTTTGCCATATCTGTACTAAGAGTTAAAAAGCACCATAATGTACTGAGTTAAACAAGCCAACTTTTCCGAAATTCGGTCCCTACCATACCACTAGCTAGTTCGGAGCTTCTGTTCAGAAGAAAGCAAACATCAACGACAACGAAATGGAATGAGCAGTGCATCCCGCGCGATGTTTTCATGCGGTGCAAATGCAGTCGAAAATGCGGTAGCCAAAGTACTACTTTCACTCGCACGCTGAAGAAAACTTCCACAAAAAGGAAGTCGATCTTGCGTTGGGAGGAACAGAGCTGCGGGTTTGAGGTGAAAGAGGCAAAAACGTACTCAAATCTGAGAATTGAAAGAATTGACGTGCGTGTTCCTTTCACTTCCTGTTGTTGCTCCTCGCTGGCTGCTGTGGATTCTTTTTGCGAGGAAAAACGCACACCATTCCGCGGTCGGATAAATGCCCTGCATGTTGGTACAACTATTTTTGTTGGTTGCCTTTTTTCCCTCCCCTACAAAACACCCGCCCGGAATGAAGAAGTCGCCCGGTGGCACTGGCGCGAGCCCTTTCAGCGACCGACGGGGATAATTGATCAGGTTTCAGGTTTTCAGTGATGCACAGCATCCGCTGCTTTCCCGCCTTTCCCCTCTTAATCCCGCCCATCGTTCCCACCGATTCCCATAAATCCTTCATCTGCAGCGAGAAAACCCGCGAGCTGCTTCCTGTTTTGATATCAGGCACGGAGTAATAAATTATTTCCATTGCAAACAAACGCACGGGCAAAGTCATGTAAATGGCAGTTTCACTTGATGGCTCCGGTGGTTGGCAGTTCGCCGGCTGCCGGTGTGCGTTTCCATGCGTAGATTTCCTCTTTCTCTGTTTGACGTATTCCTTCTGCATCACTGTGGTGAGTATACGCTGCTTCGTCTGCTTTTCTACAAGTTGTTTTCCGTACGGAATGGCAAATAGTTCAAAATGGCGTTTAAGCAAATGACTTTATTCATCTCTACTTTTTGCAACACTTTGAGGCACGTGCGGAGACCCTCTTGAGATGAACTAATTCCGGAATCGCAATCAGATCTATCGCTCCAACAGCTGATTTATGGATTGTTTTAATTCGTTGGTGTTCGGGATCACCCTAAAGCAGGCATTTTCTAACTTTTTCAAATAATATCAAATTGAAATCTTGCAACAGTATTTAAATAAATAAAATACTAAATTAAAAATCATAAATTTCATGATTTCTTATGAAAAAAAATCACTTTAACAAATACCTAAGGTTGTGAATTTTTTTTAAATATAATTTACCATGTGCAACATCTGCTTGAAAAACATTCATTATCAATTCTTGTACTTAACATTTGGTAACCACTCGAACCACAATGTCTCTTGAAGGAAATTCATATTTTGCACAAGGTTGAGAACCACTGTCTTTAAGAAACAAGCTTAGAGAAACCGTTCCAGGAAAAATTTCACGGCATCGTCGTGGCGCCAGTCTTGTGCAATATCACAAAAACGCGTTTTAGAGAAACCTGATCATGTAAGAGAAAAAGGAAAATATATTCAGATAAATCGTAACCGCAAGACTTTATCAATTTATCACTTTTATTCGCAGCAGTATTTTTCGTATTCGCATTTCTATACGACATCATACGCAGGATTTTTCCGGAAATCAATGAGCACATCTGATCTCATGCTTGTTTACGAGGTAATTGATTTGAAACAAAAGTTCAATGGATAAAATTTTGTAAGAAAATCGTTTTTCCATCGCACACGGTTTCCTCCTCGCGTCTCATCAGCGAGTAATAAAGAAGTAATAATTTGAACAATGTTGCACAAAATGATACAACTTTTCCATCATTTTCCTTCGTTCGCGCTCGAAATCCTCAACGAAATACTTGAAATTAGGCTCAATTTGAGCGAGTGTGTGTATGTGTGTAATGGTGTTAAATCGGTATCGTTCGCCCACGCCGGTTTGCAACCGCGAGCACATCATCCATCCCCGTTCAACAATATTCAAACATTCAAATGTTGAATTATGAATGATTGCTAATTTCCTGATACAAGATGCTGAAACGCTGTGCGTGAGATGTTTCTTTCTTCACCGCATTCAAACCATTCGGGTGTTTCGGGAGGGGGAGGCATACACGAAGGGTAAACGGCTCTCCCTCCGTCCTTCCTTTCGGATTCGGGAGGCCAACAATGAGCGGCATACAATCGACCATTTCACCATCAGCATCGACGGGAAAAACCCCGCCACCCGATAGAAGGAAGTAATCGAAATTCGAGCCATCCGGTTTCGTGGGTGAAAAGGGAACGCTTGGGAGGGGCGATGTGGGGTAGTGAGAAGGCGAAAAGTACACCTTTTACGCAAGCTCCAAACCGGTGCGTAGCGAAACACACGCAAGAAGCCTTTTCCCGACCCGAAACTGCACTCGTGTTTGTTTCGAAAATGTAAAGTATATGGATGGTAAGTTACAATGGATACAAACAAAATAAACAAAACCTATCAATGGAAGAAACTAAAATAAGATTGAATTTGATTGATTTATGGTTAAAAAATATTAGATTTAAAATTAGATTCGGAAAATTATCATAAAAACGAAAATATAAGGAATCGTTTTCAATATTGAATTTCAAGAATAAAGTCTATAATAGCAAAGATAAGGAGAGTAAACAAACATCGAACCAATTCTTCAATTCAAGTTTGATCTGCCACTTTGAGGGAAGAATTTCGATCCCGTGTGCTTTCACTTTCCCCTCACACAAACACAGCTTTAAGCGCCGGCGGCGAGAAAATGTCTTTTGCGATGCAATGCATCGAAGATGTGCAATGAATGCTCGCACGGGTTCATGCCTCCCCCTTGCATGCTAACGTTGCGATTCCAATCCGGCTTCCATCCGGTTTCCGGAGCGCGACACACGCAGGAGGGGTATTTGAGGGTGCATAGCCAGATTTCCTGGGTAAATATTTACCCTGCACTCTCTCGGTGCACTCCCTGGCCTGCATCTTGCGCACATGCCACCCCATTTTGTCCGTGAGAAAAACGGTTGCTTCACTACTGGTTTGCCCCGGTCTGGTCCGAAGGCAAGGCGGGTTGAAATTAGCCCTCCTAGGTTTGGCCCCCCGGGGTGGGAAGTTCAATGGGCGGATTCAGAGGGTTCGCTGTCGGGGCCAAACGGCAACTCCAAAGCTTTTGCCGACCTTTTTGTGCTCGTGTGTCGGATGCACACCGGGATGCAGCCGACCGCTGGCGGGAAAAACGAGCTGCAATTGAGTTGCTCAACAGCTTACGACCGAACGGTGTCGGTGTCGGGAAACATCACACGTAGATGGCGTAGATGGAAAATTGTGGCCGGAAAAAATGTTCCACTATCAAAATTTGAGCTCGAAATGAGATCAAATGCAAAGACAACAATGGTGGAGAGGGAAAACCTCAATGTAGACATATTAATTCCAATGCCCCATCGTCTCGTGGAGGTAGATCTTTACGATCGTGTTTCCATAACCGTCGTCGAGCACACGAGTGAACTACATTTTGTAGCGAAACGACGAGATGCTCAACCGTATACTCTTACATGCATACGATTGAATTGTGTAATTTTGATAACAATTTGAACCCATTTGGAACACGAGTAAAATAATTGCGTCAGCCAATTGACGACGCATTACATTTGATGTAATTTCGAGCGGTAATCTATTATGAATAAATCACTAATAGGTTTGAGGAAAAAAAATAAATAAAAAGTGGAACAATTGTTGCAATTTGATGGAGAGGAATTTTATCCACAAAAAAAAACGAAACACACATTTATCCAAACTCATGAGGTGGTAAAAATGTTTATGGGTTTCTCCACTTCACGCCCAAGGGTGAAGGTTACGCAAAATGCGTCCTTTTCTACCCGTCCATTAGCCTCAATGTGTTCCTGAGTGTTCTTACCGAGGCCATCGGCAGCATTTGGGTTGATTTACGTCAACAAATGACCGCACTAATCTCGTAACGAGCCTTTATCCGCAGAAATTACCGATGGATTAGGTGTTCCATGTTACACAACACAAAAGAACTGGGGGTAAATAGGCCAATAGACAACGCATAAGTGCTTTAAAAAGTAAAATAAACATATTTTTGCTTCTGTTTTCGTAACATCAGTGGATTTTAAATAACTTTTTGAAGAATTAGAACTAAAATTTCCACCAAGAACAAGAACCAACCGATGAGCCGAAGTGGACATTTCTGTCTGGAACAAAGCTCTACAGTTAGCTATTCATTTCTGGTGTCATTTTTCCGATCGATAGTCCACCATGGGAATCCTTCCAGGTCACACTCATCAGAGTCACATCCATCATCGATCGGTGCCTCCCGTAACGAAACGGACCTCCAAACGAGCCTTCCCGGACAACAAAGTAGCATAGCTCCGGCATCCCGTCTCCTTCCGCCCAAAGAAAACCCAAGTGGAAAGCGGCATCGATTACATCCCATAAACGTCAGCAAATTGCCGATAATACCCGTGCGGAAAGGCACCCATACACGTGTGCAACTTGATACGAACCCTGCTTAAGCGAAAGGGAGGGCGTAAGGACGGACGGTGTGGTCGTCGGCCGGAGTTGACAACGTCAATCCCCGACACAACTACCATCGAACCGGTAGTTTTTCCTTGCCCCGATAGGAATTGCAACACCGAAAGAGGGAAGAAAAAATGGCTGCCAAAGAGATGGATGTTCGCTGCTTGCGAGTAACTGTAAGGTACCATTATTCGCGAGCGAAGGAAAACTGCGTACTCTAATTACACTCTAGCAGTAAGAGTCTTCGTTAGCTCCTTTTTAAGAAGGGCAAGTGTTGAGAATGCTAGGTCCGGAATGTTTATGGTGGAAATTCTCTCAAGACTGTCGCAAGGTTAAGATTTCTAACGTAGTTCTGACGCTCAGCGTTTAGACAACAATTATGCGTTGAAAATGCAGGATAAATTAACGGAATATTCTCTTTTTCACACAAACTATTTTAGAACTGTAAGTGAAAACAATTCTGGAAAAAGAAAGTCAGACCATTTCAGAAGTAATGATGAAATATTGCAAAACATAGAAGCAACGTTGACGAAGTATGCAAACCGTACTTAAGTATTTTTGACAAACCGATTTTATAAAAAAAATACTTCCTACGTTGACTGCCAAGCGTTTTTAGCACACTTTTCTAGGGCATGTTTTCTAGGGCATCGGAATTAAATTTGTCTATAAAATGTATTAAACAATCGATTTTCGTCGACCAGGCAAAGACTAACCTTCCCAGAGAATTTGTTTTTAACAGTTCTATAATTTTCATGATACATTTTCATCTAGTTATCAGGCCAAAACTTCTTAGAACTAATGACAGCTGGCTATCAAAAATGATAGCCATGGCAGTCAACGTGTTAAAAGAGAGAACAAAATAAAATAAAATTAAAATAAATTAAATTTAAAATATAAAAAGTTTGCGAAACAATCTTATGGTAAAAAAGAGTTGAAAAAGTAAGAACTGCAAATATTAATAACTGAAAATTATCATCGTTTACAATATTTGCTTATGGTAATATTGATTTAATTATTTGTGGCAAAAACATTGTTGTCATTTTACATCGTTATACTACGGTAATTGCTATGCATGGCATCGGACAAACTTACGTCGAATAATATATGTATCTAAAAATAGGAACAGCAACTGTGACCAACCCTATCAATCGTCGATCGTTATCCACACCCTTGGCGTGCGTTCGCGTAAACCACGCGATAATGCAGTAATGCTCAATTATCATGCAAAAATAATCGTTCACTTGCTGGAGGCGTGCAACGGCGCACGGCGGTGCATATAAGGTAACCTTACAAAATGCGACCGGCTTCCTACACGCTCATCAGCTGATTCAGGTGACACGCAGACACACAGATGAAGGCGCTGCAGTGAACGGAAATTGTTGTAAATTAATATGCTGAAGTTCATCGCATACAAAACTCGCGTTCCTTTAAACGACGTTGCATCATCGTTCGGGAACTATCGAAAGGCGATCGAACGCAGGTAATCTGTATGGAAGAAGGGAGGATTAACCATTACCACAGACTCCGCGAAGGTCTTAGTCTTAGATGTAGCGAAGGAATCTTCTCCGCAACCGCAAAACGGTGCAAACGGATCCGATCGGTTCGCCAACGAGGCGCAACGAAACGGGGCCACCGGAGGGAAGTTGATACTCTTTCTTCTCGCTAGACATTCCGTCTTGTTGTTGAGGAGCAAATAAGCAAACGAAAAAAAGGCTTGAGCTGTCTCGTCCGACGGTTGAAGATAAAAGCCACAAAATTACACACATGCCCGGCTTAATTGCGCAGAAAATGTATATCGATCAATGAGCTGGCGCCGTTGAAGGCCGCTCGGGTTCGAAGGTGGTGCGCTTCGGATCGTTACAAAATCGATACTCGAGCTGTTTGCGCCACCTTTCCAAAAGTTGCACTAGCGTGCGAAAGGGGGAAGCTAAGTAATTATAGGAGTCAATTACTGTTGAAGATTGGATGATTTTTCATGTTGCAGCTCCTCGGAAATGATCAACTTCACATAGGTTTTAATAAAATCAAAAAAATAGTTTAAAGAAACATCGGTAGAACTGAATAATAGTAGAAAGCCTCATAAATAAAAATGTTACGAAGTGAGATAAATCATCAAAACTAACAACTTAATTGACCTTATGACATTCTACAGATTAAAGTGCTGACAAGTGGCAGAAACTGTCCGAGATTCTAGCTTTAGCCAGAGGGTGATTTTCCCACTCGAAGCCCCACTCGGGAATTCAATTTCCAAACTCTTCAGCCAACCTCGCCGAGATTTATCTATCGCTCAACATCTCTCTGTATCCCTCCCTCGCCACTTTTTTCATGCAGCTCTAAAAATATGCATAATCCGGGTCGAAAACTTTTCCGAACATTTCGCTCGCTTCCTCTTTTGGTTCATCCTCACTTAGGAGCACCTCTCCAGCCCTCAGCCGTCACCCACACCCCAGCTTCAACTCGGCGGCGTAAAGTGAGGCGGATTTTCAGTTCAATTTCCACGCTTGCCCTTCTTCGCTTCCCTCCTGTTTGCCGATCAATTATCGCTTTCTGGTCACGTTTTGGAATGACGCCAGACGCCGCAACATTTTGACGCAACATACATGTTTGCTTGCACATACAGGCACACATGAGCAGACCCCGGGGTTCGATGCATGTATGCATATTTGCCGGGATTGTGGATTCTGGCGGTTTTACCGTGCGTACTTACTGCCATGCCCAGCCAAGCTTCCTGGAGTTTGGAACATCCCGGTCTCTGCATGGAATGGACACTATTGAGACATAATGATTTTCACCGCTTCACCGGCCAACCAGAAAACCGCCGACCCTGTTAATACCTTGCGGCGGTGGCGCTTTGCATAATTATAAATTTGGAAGCTCCCGAGCGCATACTCACCGGGCCGGGCATAAGATCAGCCGCCGCTAATGGAATACTGGTGAACGGTGAGCGAACATTATCGCCTCCAACAGGCGAGTCGAAGCCTCATACCGGGGCGTCCATTCATGGATCGAAGGAGTTAATGAAGTGAAAAATTATGTGAAAATAAATAAAGGAAAACGGACCCATGGGTTGTTCGTCCGGTGAGGTGACGATATGTAAACTGAAGGGATTTTCAGTTTAGTGACATAAACCGGAAACGCTTCATCGCCTCCATGTAATAAAGAACCTTTGTCTTTTTTTTAACTATACCAGAAATGATTTATATAACTAAGTAGAGTTGGACGTATTATTTGTGTTTGGTTAAAGTTTGGTGCTTCTAGGTTCCTTAACACTAGAAAACATTGATTTTGAAACATGCCCAAATACTTTTTGAGGTCATTTTGACCCTTTGAAGATTTTTTACATCCGTACACGGCTATTATTAAGTATTTTTGTTTACTGTCTTTTGGGCTTTTAGGTTTTTTATGCACTTATTCATCATTCCGCTAGCTCGGTTTAAAACAAAAATTATCGATTTAAACCGAATTTTAATTCTTTTCAACTTTTATTTCATCAAAATGTGTAATTGAAATTTAAAAAAAAGGTGTGCGCTAAAAGGCCACATTTAAAAATAAATTCATATTTTTAAGATTACGAATGATATCACAAATTGTAAATTTAATGTTAGGAATTTGAATGTTTGAGCGAATGACATCCTAATTCGTACGCTTCACATGAAAGACTATTGATCTTACTTTGGCCATGATTTTTCAAGTTTCAAAGCACTGTTATTTGTAAAACGTGCTTTAATGGAGTTCTTTTTTTTTAATCTTATTTTTCATATATTTTATTTGCTCAGAACTAACCATATTACAATGTATCCCTCTTAAGAAATCATTTATCTAGAGCATGCAGTTTTAAGTCTTGCCAAATACCAGGTTTCTCACAACTTTATGGCTTGAAACAACAAGGTGTGCTGCAATTTTCACGAGGAAGTCGAACATGATTCATCACCAGCGCCAAGAAACAACGCTACATCAACGTCTTTGGCGGCCTTCGATGCTGAGCTAGAAATCTAAATTCACCGTCGATCAAGCGTTGATCAACACAGTGTGTCCCTGTGTGTGTCTATGTAGCTTTATTTTTCTTTAGGGAATAGCACCAGAAGAAAAGCGTTCTCTTCTCGTTTCTTTACTCAACCGTCGCGATGTAGTTCCACTGCGAGGGTCTGATACAGTGAGAATGCAATAAAAGTTGAGCGCGGCGCGGGACGATCGTCGGCTTGTCGATGGACCCGGCTTCGACATTCTTCAGATTCCCTCTTCCTAACCTCTTAACACCTCGCGAGGCGGGCAAAGATTCTTGACCGTAAGGGCAACTCCTAGCGAAGCCAACGTGTACGACACGCCGACGGGTGACGCATTACATATCGCGGAGACTGAATCACTCATTAGCTGGCCGAGGATTGTTCCACGCACTTTCCACCTGCCGTGACGAGGTGGAAAGAACCCGGTTCCCTTGGTAGGGATGGTGAAGGCATAAAAAGGCTGTCCCGGCGGCAAAAGACAGCAAAGCAGAACAAGAAACAGACCCTAGAGAGGTAGCATTCCGACCTTTCCGCGTTCATCTTCCTTTTCCAGCGCGTTCGTTCCGTCTCCGGCGGGCACTCGTCTCGTCTTGCAGTGTCACAGTGCCGACCACTTTCCTATCCAGCGATCCGTTATGGTTGCCTTGGCGCTATGGGAAATGAAAAACATTCCACGCGGGCGGAGAACGCGGGCCGAGTACGAGACACACAGGAAGGAAGTCCCGAAAGCAAACAAACTATCCATTCAGCTCCAGGTCGGCCACCGGTTCTATGATCTACGCCTGGGAACGAAATCGACCGTTCTCGACACGGGAGATCCGATCGCCGAGGACTCGCCCGGGTACGGTAGGGTTCAAATTAAATTTAATCATTAGTTCCACCGTCGGGAACCGCCATCCTACGAACCCTCTTTTTTTCTCCAGACCAGAGAGAACACACCGGATTCTTTGTTGACTTTTTTCGTTGACTACGTCGATCGACATCGCGCAACAGCACGTCATGATTTAGAGATCAGATGCTCGGTCACTCGCGAAGATGATCGCGAAAGGAGGAAAAAAAGGCTAAATGAAGATATTGCACGTGAGATATCTGGCAGGGAGGCTTCTTCTGAGCTGCTCAGGTTCTTCATGATCAACTCTTATGAAGAACATTCTACTTGATCCTTCATAGCGCTCAGCGCAAGAATTCAATGGGAGAAAAAACAGCACTTCTTTCCCACGCCTAAGATGTCAACGTCTTTTTGTGAAGGGGAATTCTTTAAAAACTGCAACATGGTTGGTTTCTTATGTACTCTAAGCGATGCTGCTTATTATTAGGTGCGCAAATAAAAAACGGCCGTTTTTTCATAAGTTTATTTTTACTCGTGGCATTTTTATTTGTGGAAATAGGGTCAATCAAAGTATTGGCCATTATTATTTAACACTTTCTTCCACCTTTCGGGTAATTCGCGGATTCCTTTTCTGAAAAATGATTCGTTTTTCGACGCAATCCAGGTTTCCAACCAATTCTGGATCTCTTCATAGGAGAAGAATTGCTGGTTAGCCAATCCATGTGCCATGGATCGGAACAGATGGAAATCCGATGGTGCCAGATCCGGTGAATACGGCGGGCGCGGTAAGACATCCCATTTGATGGTATTGAGGTAGTTTTTTACAGGTTGCGCAACATGTGGCCGAGCATTGTCATGGCTTCAACTCGTGTGGTATCCATTTGCCCTCCTTCTGTATCATGCCTAACGCCTTCAGCCGTGATGATATGGCCTGACGAGTTACACCAAGCACGGCTGCAAGCTCTTCTTGCGTTTGACAGTGATTTTCCTCCAGTAAAGCCGTCAATTCTTCGTCTGCGAACGTTTTGGGCCTTCCTTCACGTTGAGTATCCTCCACGGCGAAATCACCGCTTCGAAAGCGTCGAAACCAATCCCGACACCTTGTTTCGCTTAAAGCAGCATCGCCGTAAACATTCGAAAGCTCTCGATGCGCTTCGGCTGCCGTTTTCTTCGCCCGAAACAAAAAGAGCAACACCTCCCGCATATGGCGCTTTTCCGGCACAAAATCAGACATTTTCAACAACCAGTAACTTTTACCCGCGCGAAATAATCACTAATCTGTTTACACAGTTTGATAATGTCATTCCCGAGCTTGGTTTATGACGTTTGTAAACATCAAAATCGCGCCACTAGTCCACAGTGGTCCCATCGATTTCAAAACGGCCGTTACTTATTTGCGGACCTAATATTATTTTTGTTTTTGTTTCAAGTTTGTTACTCAAATACAATTTATTTTGTTGCATTGAAGCACACAAGATCGATTCAGACAAAATCAAAACCAGGAAACTATTTTTAATGTCAGTAAAGCAACACAGATATCCATCAATGATGACCACATCGTATGAACTCTCCCAATTACCCTGACTCACTGCAATGTCTATTACTTTATAAACAGCAGACCAACAGCTCGTGATCATCATCATGTTTAAAAATCAATTAGGGATGTTGCTTTTCCCTTGCGTGACGTCGTTTTGAATAATCCTAGCTTCATGGCGACAAACGGAAGGAATGGTATTGACACGAACCAGTGATACCGAAATAAAATTAAAATGTCCGATATCATCCTTGAGTTGATGAAATGCAACGCGAATAGCAAGTGACCACGAGAGCCGGAAAAATTTGAGCTAAACCGAAGAAAACCAAATTCCCTAGATGCACGTACATTGAAGGGGTACAAATGTGGAAGTGTAGAGAAAGTTTCCTCACAACAAGAGAGACAAGAGAAAGACAAAAACCCAAAAGTTAATTACTTGCTGGTAATAACAATTATCCGTGAAACCGTGAAAGAAAGAAGCTATCGGGTGCGAGAAGTTCGATGTGAAGAAAAGGCGAAGAAACCCCTTCTCAACACGTTGTCAAAAAATCATGCTGAATTCAAAAACGAGAGAAACGGAAAAGAAGCAAAACAAACCCCGATGCCGATGGCGTCATGCGGTAGCGAGATAGATAATTCCCGATAGCTACTTCTTGTTTGTTGTTTATTTTTTTTATCTTCGAGCGATGATGTTGTGCAGATGAAAAGTGAAACGTAAACTTTCTTACACCCACATTTTCGGCTCGTCGGTAATGCATGTATGTTCGCGTGATTTTACGATCTTCAAATAAAGATCAATACTTTTTTGCATTTTATTTATAGGTCATGGCGAATCAACAGTTTGTTGGGTCTGCTCATAAGAAACCCTTGGAGAAATTCTTATATCCATTAGTTTTAAAAATGGAACCACAAGTAAGGAATTATTAAGAGGTCAAAACACGTGCTATAGACAACACACCCGCTTAAGGTAACGTGGTCAGCGTTTGCAGGAACGTGCTCCAGAAGACATCCATTTCACACCATTGTGTTGGCGGTGGAAAAACGAAAACGCGTCACAGGAACCGTGACCATGCATCGCGGGAAAGTGGCTGAGTTAGATGTGTGAGCCCTTTCTCCTGCGAACCGGAACGACGCGCCGAGGGGATGAACCTGTTTTCCCAAGGTTCCGCGACAAAAAATCCTTTGCCCTTCACGCTTCCGTTGCCCCGAGCTGGTTCTTAACCCTCCAGTGGCCGTATTGAGATACTGCAGCGGGAACGGAGACACCGAACTCCCTGGATGGATGGTGTGGAATTTACAACATGTAATTGAATTTAAATCGTTGTTCCTGCACCAGCGCGCAGAGGATAGTAATGAAGGGCTGAAATTACACGCTGCTCGCGAACCGAAATGAACCTTAAATTCATTCCCAGCGGGGTATCGAGAACGTTCCGATAGCGTGAAATGGAGAACCGTCTTCTTATCCATCCAAATTGTAAAGGACCCATTAGGCCGCGTGCGCAACAGAATTATCCACGAGTAAAGGAAAGTTTAGTTCGAAGTCACGATAGTCTCTTCTTTTATGTCACCTATTTGGGATTATTTTATCGTGTCTCGTTAATCTGTCGCCCTTTGGTGACTCCTCCATCTGCTTAGTGGTTTAATATGGAGGATGAGTCAGAACGCAACTATTCCGTCTATGTTGTCCTCTAAAAGGGATTGTGAATGCCACCATAGAAGTCAAAGGGAGATAAAGGTCGTGTAGATGCTCACTTTGGGTATCAAAACCTGTTCCCAAAATATTTGTTTATTCATTGGTTATTCCGGAGATGATACAATTTATGAACATCTACAATTTTTAAGTAAGTTGTTTATCTCCAACGTAGAAAAAGTGTCAGAAATGATATACGATTATCCGTTGATCGTGTTAAGATCCATATCAAAGATCTAATGATAACCTACCCTAGCGTCAAGTAAAAATTCCTGTGAGTCGTGTGTTAGACTCACACGTAAAACGCAAAACAAACCTTCTCGGAAAGCATAAAACCAATATTTTACTGCACTTGCTTCATGCGTCCATGTGGGATTTGTCCCGCTTAGCGTCCCCCAAAGTGCCAAAGAGGTCGTTCCCAGGGACCGGAATGACTGACTGACTGGGGTCACTCCAACAAAACCCAAGATCAAGGCGATACGGTGGCCGTGTTACGTTATTTAGGTTTTAAGCAACTCTATCAGTTTCATTTTCAACGTTTGGGCTTTTTGTTTTGCTTCTACCATATTCTGATGTCATCAGTCAGTGCACAACAACACCCTCCCGGGACTTTCCACTCCTTTTGACCCCAAAAATTCTCCTCCAGCAGAACGATGAAGAGATTCTCCGAAGACGAGCGATGGCGGCATGAAATTATGCAAACGAATTCCCATGAAAAAAGAGCATAAAATTGGTAGAAAAATGATTTCGATCGTTCCAGCCTGATGACAATGGCCAACTGATGGCTTTCAGTACCATCACTAGGGCAAGGGGAAAAGGTGCATACGGTCGGGGAAAAAGCGGCAAACCATCCATGACATGGAAATTAAAATATCGTTTGCTTTATGGTCGATCGTGGAGTCGTACTCCTTGGAAGATTTATATGCATGCTTCCTCTATTTTGGAAGGATTAAAAGGCTAGTTTTAAGGCGAAAGGTTATTCATTGAACTACTCCCCACTGCCGGTCTCCCACTAGTAAGTGACCCCTCCAGGCAACGGAAACCAATGTTTTCCCGAGGATCTCTTGCTGGATATCTCATTTGCAATTCAAAGCATCCCGTTTCCCATATGACCATAAATTCCTAATCCTCTTCACTGCACTCTCCCACGACTGGGAAAGACGACCCGGTCCCAGGATGTAAGAACGAAGTTCGCAATGACCGACTTCCGGGCCGGAGTTAAAACCAGTTGTGCATGGTGAAAGAGAGAAACACCGGTACAGGAAGCCCATCGATCGACTTGCGAACTCTAGAACGTACGCCAACGGAAGCCACTTTCGATCTAATGCATCCGCCCTCGGTTGGGAAAATGGGTCCGCACTGGCCATCCTCGTTCGATCCTGGGTGAAGGCCACCACCTCCCGCGGGAAACACTGTGATTGCTTTAATCGCGCATTAACCGACGGTGCCCATTATCGGGAGAGGATAATTTTGACGAGCGATTTAATATGTTTTCCCTTCGCGCTACCTGTTGTTGCGAGTCGATTTTAATGCTCTAATCAACCTTAATTGCTCTTCCGGCCGCGCCGTAAATCCTTTCGATTTCCGGAAAGGATGAGTTGTAAAATTCGTCCGAATGGTTTCTCGATTTCCACTGCCGGCGCTGCCCATTCATTACCCCGAAGTGCAGCATTTATTCTCTTTGCCCTGAAAATTGTTCTGAAAGATCAAAACAGGTAGCCTTCGATATTATCCGGTTTTGGATTTTCCGACGCTTATGTTTAAAGATATTACGCAACCTATTCAAACATAATAAATGTGTACTTATTACATATTTTTATTGATTCAAAACATCTCTAGCAATTGACTGAAAAAGGAAAATTTATCCAATCATGAAAATAGTTGCCGAATAAGCAAAAACGATTTCAATAAAGACGGCATCATAATCAATAAAATTGTCATACTGAGTACATTTTGAGAAGCTAAACATTGTTGTAAAAAAATATGCTGATTTATGTTTGTGTTTAATTTCTGTTTGTTAATATTTATGACAGAAAAACATTTAACAAATCGAATTGTTTGGAGGGCAAAACATACACACTTTCAGTTCTGGTAACTATTTTGCTCATTTTGTGTTACATTTCCACATCAATGACAATGTCCGCGAAAAACATAACCAAGCATTTTTTATTTCCTTCCACGCGACGGAAATGTTCAGCTTTATCCATATGCAACAAAAACGGCCCCAACACCAAACTGACGCCATCCTCCATTGGGCCGGGTATCAGTTTTCATCAACAGCCCATTCACCTACATCACACCCCTCCTTCTCCCCGAAAACCCCTTCAGCTGGTCATATAATTTTCATTTTTCTGCTCGATTGCTTCCTTTCGATCGAACGGCCAATGTTTCCACCCGAACACCTCATCATTCATTATTCGGCCGCCCATTTGCTCGGGCTCAATTCAATCGCTCAATTTTTTTCGGGGCCGTACGAAATTATTTTTCCCGCATCGCATCAGGTTGTTTTTCCTGGGTTTTCGGGTCCAAGCCGCCATGTTTTATCCAACGCCGTTGCGCCGCACCGCAGGGGACCATTCTGCAGCGCTTCCATCATGCGTTTTGGGACATGAATATTTCATTACAGCCGCCTCAGGTCTCCTCGCGCGTCCGAAGGATACTAAAGTATCCATTTTAGGCTCTTCGGAAGGGATACACACGAGCAAGAACAAATGCTTCCCGTCGGACATGCATCGTCACCAGTTGTGTGTCCAGAGGCGTGCATGTGTGTTTGGTTTATTTTTGAGCCAATCTTCCGACCAAATCGAGACACCAGTTCAGCTGTCACACGGTGGACGTCGGGCGAAACCAAAAAAAGAAAAGCCTTTCCAACCGACCCAGCCAATTTGAGTTCTTCCACTCGATTGCCCCAAAAGAAGGAATCAACGTGCTCCGGCAGGTACCTCCTCTGGTCCAAAAACCCCGAACGCCAACTGTTACACATTGTTCGCACACACAGGCGCAATCTCATCCTAAACCAGAACAGGTTTGGACCGCGCCAATCTCTGGTCTGGCCCTTTCCGAGGCCCTGAAACCTGCTCGGGAGGCGGGAGAGAAGCGATTCTTGGGCGCGTCGTCGTTTATTTTATTTCCATTGGCAACTCGTTTGCCTCTTTCGCTCCTCGCAGGCACTGTGGTTGTGTTTGCGAAAAAAAGGGAAGCACGGCACGACGTGAAAGATGTGCAGATAGAGCTGCTCCATGTGGTACACCTTCCCTGGAGCTGGTGTTTCGCCTCAAGCAAACGGCGGACGCAAGGACGGACCGAATCCGTCGGCCTTTATGTACGTACATATCCACCGTTGAGGTTCGGTTGCAGCGGTCCAAGCAGGCCATACTATGTGTATGTTTCCCTTTTTTATTTGGGTTTCTTCGTATCGACGGCGCTCGAAACCAGTTTCCCAGCGAATCTCGCATGGAACCGCGCCGATGTGACCTGGGAACCTGGTTGTTCCTGGCCGGTACATAAATTGAGGCAAGCACGAATGTTTATTCTTATCAATGAACGGGTCGTTCGCTTCAGCAGTGTTCGGGAGTTAAACTCCCCACCCGGAACGGAAGCATTAAGCAACGTTCTGACCTTGCGAATTGCCACCGGGGAGTAGGAGCCACCGGGAAACATTCAGAATTTCTGGTATCTGGGAAAAATCAATTGCTCCATCAGTCCTGAGCTAGTCCGGGTAGCGGGCGAGGTCCAACGGCACAGTTTCCTAACGTGCGACACCTTTGGACACGCAACAATCGAGAGCCAGCGTTACGACAGACTCGTCTGGTGGTAAACAAATCCGCACCCAAGTTCAAGACCAACTTGAACCTGGCAAGACCGAAACCAGTCCGGGACAGATGGCAATACAGAGGGTCTGGGAAGAATCGGATTGAATTCTTCGCCGAACGCGGATCGCGAATGTGACGGCGCAGCCGCATCGATCGATAAATAAGCCATCGTTTCCGGATGATGGGTTGAGGTTTCGCGGTCGTCCGGGGGCGGGGACCTCGGGAAGCCAGCGAGGAATTATGATCTGATTTGGACGCTTGTGGGTCTTTGTTTTGGTTTTGCTTCGTCGCACGATCGTTAGGCGGATTAGGCAGGGGAATGAGGGCAGGGCCACAAACCGTGGACCGTTTAAAACACGGAGAAGTACTGGTTTAGGCTGAGGCAGAATGCGCAGCTTTTACCGCCTCCCTTCCCAGTCCTTATCCCCCTGGAGTCTGCAGAGGTCAAAGGCACCATTTTTCATCGATCCGCATCCGTGAAACGAGCAAACTCTGCGAACCACAGCCAACTTGCACAGACCTTGGCGGGTGGGAAAAGGAAAGAAAACCAGACCGTTGTGTGTTCGTTGCGAATCGGCGAGGCTTTCTCTGGCGTCCAATTGGCGTAAAAGGGCACCGAAGGGCACGGTACGCGGGCGGCAATTGAACTTCTTCTTGCAACTGCAAGCCCGGGCTGCAACGGATTGGTGGAAAAATCTCGCGCACCATTTTCCACCCGAACCCACGACCCCGCTTAAAAAACGGTTAGCGGCGGGGTCGGTCCCGTTCGTTTGCGCCGAGACCAGCGAGTTCGAACGACTAAACGGTTCTTGCAGTCGCAAATGCTACTACTACCGCCAGCGTGCTGGCATTTTCGTGGATACAACCGTACCTGACGTGGAGCTATGACGACGAGAAGACACGTAGTCCCGTCCAATGGTATATCGGCGAAATTAATCTACCAGCTCGAGCGCATAAATCAATATTCTCCTCTCGATCCTCGGTGTTTCTCGCTGATCGCTGGCAGGGATTAAATGTCAATGGTACGGCGAAACACCGGAACCGGTGCCAGCATACTGTAAATATTTATACCTCAACAGGTGTCTGCATCTTTACTTCTATACGTCCCATATTTCATAACATAATAGACGGACTATTTCTTCTCGCCTGCTTTGATGCCCGAAATAGCTTGAAAGATTTACACTTCATGAGCCATGCCACTTTAGTTTAAAGGATTATTGCCTACAATCGTAAAATTGTGAGTTTAAATTGTTAGCTTTTGTTTTCATATGGTTTAAGCCTTAAAATTGTAATGCTAACAACATTTCTCTATAAAAAACATTAATTTTGAACTGTTATAATCAAGTTTTGTGATCGCCACAGTTAATTTCGTTCACTCTTTAGAACGATTTGTGCTCCCTTAAAGTAAATTTGATTTTTGAGACTCGTAGCTTATTTACAAAGTAAACTTGAATGCTATGATTTGATAGAAGCGGAGTCATTGTATCGTTTTACATTTAATATTTTGAATATTTCCATCATATTTAGCACACATTACGACCACTGTTTCAAACTGTCAGGCTGTGCAGTAAACTATAAGTCTTGATAAAAAGTTGATCGTTTTGCGGAAAAATAAATAAATTTATATTCACTACCTCGTTCACATTTTTACATGCTTTTATTCATCACTTTGAAATTTTTCCATGAACTTCAAGTATGACAAATGCCCCAAAAATGATGGAAGCCACAAAAAAAGTGACACATTTTCGACGGGAACAATGTAAAGAATGAGCAACATCCGTGGTGTCACTATTGGTTTTTTCCCCCTTCAAAGTACACATTACCTACTGTGAGGTTCGGGCAGGAAGAAAAAACCATGCGACGATCGCAAAGATAACTTTATCTCTCGCCCGAAAAAATGTGACGCCAATGTGGTGAGGCATACTTTTTTTTCTTGCCAACCCCATGGAAATCGGCCCCCCGGGGGGTGTTGCCCCGTGCTCGACAACACAAAAAAGTGTGCAAATAATATCGGCCGTATCGGACACGATAACGCGTATGTACAGGAAGGGATAGTTTGCGGAAAGTTTTGGTTTTTGTACGCTGTGCCACTTTATTATCACTTCGGCGAAGCAAGACAAACCTGTCAACAGGGAGAAAGGCAAACTGTGGGGCGTGTGTGTGTGTGTGTGCTACCACAGCGACCTGCTAGATGGCAAAATAATTGGCCACTAACTGTACCGACCATTTTACGGACCGCTCGCAAAGCAGCCAACCGTGTATCGGTCATGACACCCGGTTCTAACTGCCGGCAGTTCAGCTCAGCTGTTTGCCTTCGCGCGACCGGGAAACTGTTGTGGCGCTGGCGTCTACCGTTGAAGGTGTCGTGTTCGAGCTTATCGCGGCTGGATACACGTAGACCTGATCGGGCAGTGGCTAGAATTTTCAATTGCTTTCTTTTTTCCTGCTTGCTGCCCGAGTGCCTTTTCCTCAGTGCATATAATTTAATTTCCAACACACGTTCGGTGGCGCCCGAGCCCGAATGCGGGGAAAATGTACCAGCACCCAGGCCCATGCCACGTTGTCCTTGGTGGGCATGAATTCTTAAACGCCACGCAAACACACCGGTTCGTTGCATGTATTTATGGGACCAGTACCTCGATTTGTTATGCAATACTTGGGTGCGTTATTGATTTTTGTTTTAAAACATATGAAACTCTCATAGTTCGTGAAATAGTACCTTACTTTTGCTTTTGTAGAAGAAACCCGATCGATATACAGAGAGAAAAAGGCAAACGGGTGACCTTCACACTGCATTCCCCTTCGAGGCGGAACGAAAATATGCCACATTGCCCCAAGAGTCGTTAAGAACATTCGTCAGACTTTTATTCTTCATTCCATTTCGTTGTCGCTGATGTTTACTTTTACTTTTCCAGTTGGAGATGGTAAGATAAAAAAAAATTAAAACCATCACAGAAATAACTCAGCGAACCATAACCAACTCTTCTAGGCACACTTCGGGCCAAAAAGTGTTGATGTTGAGGGCCGAAGACTTACTTCACGCTAGAGCTGGACGCTGTGCGAATTTTGTAGCGAGCACCCGTATTTTTCAGATACACTGTCCACGATTCGTTGTTTCACTTTTTGACGGTCAAACTTTACACAATCCGTTCTGGCCGCTTAAGATTTTGTATTATTAATCACCGAACTTTAGCAGAATTTCTTAACGAATTATTCTTAACACTTTGAGCTCTTCAACGAAACTACGAGATAAGCGTGATGGTCCTATGAATTGCTATCGTAAAATATGTTTCTACATTTTTATTACACTTTACTGCTTCTGCTTTTGGATTTTACACCTTCGTAAGTGGTCCGAGCGCACAAGGGATTTTTTTACCGACGATCACAAATCTCTTTAAGAACTTAACGGTGTAACGGTGTAAATCACACAGCATTCACTGGATAAATAAAATTGAGGAACAATCAAGATCACATAGAACCAAACAGGAATCGATTTTCACGTTCTTTCCACTTTTGCTTAGCACTCGCGCAGCAGCTCTACCCTGGGAGGAGGGTAAAGATGGCTGTCTCTGGGTTTTCTTCTACCCTTAAGTCGTACGATCCGCTCCTCGAGTCCTTTTCGATCACGCTTGGCGGCACCAACATTGACTCAAAGCTTCCGCGGCAACGATCGCTCGGCGACTGACTTAACGGCCCGGTTGAAAGGCCAGAAAGCTTACATTTACCCCGTGCTTCGCGGTTTTCTCTCTCCCTCTCTCTCTCTCGTACTCTCTCTCTTTTTCTTGCCCTTTTTTCTTAGCCTTTTCTTAACTTCTCGCTCCCTCTCTCCTTTGAGTTCTCTCTTCCTCACTTGTTAAATGTGGTGCGGATCGATCGATGTTGCGTTTTCCTACTCGCTCTTCGCCTCGCTCGTGCTCTCTCACACCATCGCACGCCATCCCCCGTGTGGCGGACGGCTTGCCTTGAAACTAGTTTTCCATCCTCCCCCACACAACCAACCCCGGCCGGCTTCCTTTACCCTACCAGCCCTTAGCAGCGCTCACCTCTGTGTAGGTCACCTCGTCGCGGACAACAACGGGGTGGATATTCGACTCTGGCGGCCAGTTTATGTTACGGGTGTTGGTGCAAGCAACACCCTGCCGAGGGCTTATGCACGGCTGTTTGTTATGCTCCACAAGGAGCCCAGCGGAAGGGCACCCGGTCGGGAGGGGGTGCGAAATACAACCCAACCAGTCTTTGGCTGCGTTTTGGCCAACCGGAGGGACCACGCACACCACTCGGCGAGCAGCATGCCGGCTCCACCACAAGCAACCGGAGCTGCAGCTGAATGGCCCGAAAATGGTTTGCATGGTGCATTCCGTGCTTTTTGAGTCGGTTAATATGGTTCAATATTCGAAAAACAATAAATAAAATGAAGAAAACAGGACCTGATAAAAATAAATTACACAAATCATATTTGTATTTAAAAAAATTTGCATTTGATTAGGTAATTAATAATATTTTATGCGAAACATTATGTTGAAACGGAGTCTTTAAAATTAATATTGAGTAATAATCAGTCAAACTTGCAAAAAAAATTTATCAATAATTAATATACAGTAATGAACAGTCAAACTTGCAAAATCTATTTCTAAAATTTAAAATGCCATAAAACTTCCCCAAAATTTTAATTAAAATGTAAACTCCCAGAAACGTGGTACAAGTTGTTAAAATAACAAACCATAACGACCTTCTTTTACGATCTTCCCGATGGTCGCAAAATCGTTACGGCCATTGCACATTGTGACCTGTGCACAAAAGCTGCATCTACAAGACTTCCACCAATACAAGTCAACACATTCCGCCTAATGGTGCCTCCAAAAGTGCATCAATTCAACCGAAGGGTGGTTTCGAGCGACAAACTCCGAAGGCATTCGTTTGACTCACTGCTCCTAAAAGGCTAATCGCTTACAGGATCTCAAATTTGCAGCCGAAAGGTTTCCCGAAAACCCCGAACCATCAAAGGTTACGTTAATTTCGGACTAAACCCACCCCCTTCGGTGGGAGGGTGGGTTTGGCAAAAAAAAAACGTTGGTGGTGTGTGTTACTCGAGCTGTGTTTGCAAAGTTTGCTCACTTTTGCACCGACTTCCAAATGGCGCACCGTACCGGCCGCAAACATTGTAGCCATGTGAAGGCCAACAAAGAAAATGATCATTCGCGGCAGCTTCGGTTTCCTTCAGTTTATCCTCCCCTTCGAATCACTTCCCCGACCCCTAGCTTGAAAGCCGAAACCCTCCTTCCCTGGAGAGTCCCGGGTGAAGCCCGGGGAGAGATCAAATATTGACCGTTTTCGCGTACAAGGGGATTGCTCGGGGTAAGTTCTACCACTGACGCATCCCGCAGTAGAGGGTCTACATCATGTGTGCAATTCCACAACGTTCCTAGTGGCAATGTTTATCCACCGTCGGCTTGGTGGATAGTGAGTCAATCGGTGTAAAGACACTGCGTGGAGTTCTGTGCGGCCGCTGATGAAATAATGACTATTTTTAAACGATAAAATTACCGAACCCGAATTGGTGAAAGACTCCCTCGCCTCACGGTCTTTGCAACTTTTGCACGCGTTGAAATGATAAACGCGCAAAAACGCAGCATCCAGAAACATGTGGTTCCCTCTTGACGTCAGAGGTCGTTCGATCTTCCCCAAATGTGATCGTGTGTTTTAGCTGTATCGTGTCCATTAAGGCACTAGCGTCGTAGTTGCGAGGGAAGCGCGTGCAAGCACTTTCTATTAAGAACTCAATTAGTACAATTAATTAAATAAAGCGTCGATGGGAGCTGCAGTATGGAGGGACAGTGAATTTGAAAATTTATTATCTACCCGTTTTATCTCAAATACTAAGCTTGGACAGGAACATTCGACTATAATGATCAACAATGAGCGAGTACGTCTTATATGAGTAGGCGATATACGGTAAATTATTATTCCATCGTGCAAAGAAGGGTTTAGTAGTTATCCTGAACTATTACGAATTCTAACTTCGAAGGTACAAAGGCTTTGATATGTATATGATTTTTAATTTTCTTTTATATTCTCTCCCTTAAATTGAAATTTATATTAGTCGTAATTTAATTACCGAATAGTTGCGATTCCCTTTAAGTGTAAATTAAACCTTCTGATTCCTTATCCCGCACTGTTGCTTTGAGACGGATCAATTTCAGCCTGAAAACCCAATTCATGGCCAGCGCTCGTAAATCCTGCGGTGCATGCAAATATTTCACGCGCTGCTGACTTTGCACTGCCGACCGTCGCACCGTGAACGTGAACCGGGTGCTCCGACGTAAGCTGAAGCCGACCCGTCGACGTCGCGGTAGATCACGCGGATAAAAAGATGATGCGCTGTTCCGGGGTGATTTGTGGGATGCCCGCACAGCCGGCCACCATCCGAAACTGTCACCCTGCGGACGAAAGCCCGTACGGTGAAATGACGAGGACAGTTGGATGCATGGATCATAATTCCGGCAGCCCTCATACAGATTTACATACCGGAGTTTCCCAGACGTGCCCGTGTCGTGTTATGCTAAGATCGTACGGGCGATGGGAGTCAACGACCGGCGGTGTTGAAACNGGAAGTAGTTTCGA
>KE525348.1:308709-353576 GCA_000441895.2 Anopheles sinensis
TAACGTATGCATTAAAAAAAATAGACAAATTTTAACGATTTTTCCTGCAAAAACGGAAAACGCTAGCAACTTCCAGTTGAATGTAACATAAAGAGTAGCATTTCTTTTAAATTCAGAACATGTTTCAGAACTTTATCATTAAAATTGAATCCGCGGTGGCCAAAACAGCAAACCGTCTTCGTTTGATAACGTGTAAAAACTTTCAGCATTATCGCGGAACGAACTTGATTGATGTTGTTAGACATTTTTTGTACCACCGAACTCAGCTGATATGGATTTTCGACTATTTGATCACTTATCGAGACAGGTTGAAAAATCATTTGGAAGCCTTGGTCCAGCCACTGACTATGCTGCGAGACCTCAAATGACAACAGAGGCCGTAACGACAGGCATACGAAAAATGGCCTAATCATCCGTTTTTTGGATCAAATGTCGCTTCAACCGGCCAAATATTTAAGAAAAACTTAGAAAAGATGGAGATTGTTATACAGATGACGCGATCGAGGCCAGTCACTTAAACAAACCGGCTCGAAGGTCCTGTAAGACATGCGCTCGGAAAATCACAAAATTCGGTCAAATATCATAATCGATTCCAGCACTAATAATCCTATCTACGTCCCTCAACCACTTCCAACTGATAAAACCTTGATAAATCTTAAACGTAAGATCTATTCCAACAATTTAAAACCCAAGTGGAGCAGCAGGTGGTCATGTAGGCCCCACAACTACTAAAAAACATCCTTACACGAATCGTTTTGTCGGCTATGGCTAAAGTTTCGACCAAGTACCGTATGGCTGCCTTACTGGCCGTCAAAATATTTTTTTAAAGTACTTAAGTAATGTAACTTTACAATAAAATTTACTTCATTCAATTAGTTTGGTTAACTTTTTTCTTATCGTCGATGAAAATTTGTCTATTTTTTTTAATGCATACGTTAGCAAAATGTAATAATATGTCAAATATGTGAATCTTAAATAAATTCAAAAGTTGATTACATCTATTTGCTTAAAACGCTCTCGATTTTAAATCGATAAACCACTCAAAAACATTTATCATAATGGTATGCATCAAACGGGGTAAAGAATTGAATCGAAAATAAGAAGAAATTTAAATTTCAGAATTATAATTAATCGTCAATCAATAATAATTGCCCTATTTAAATTCAACCCAATGAGTAAAGCCTAAGGTGATAAACCCAGACATCGATAATTTCAAATGTAAGAGGGGAAAATAATTTGTAAATAAAACAGAATACTATTTTAGTAATAAAGCAGTGAAATAAATTTTAATGTTCAAATAATTTAATTCAGATTAACTGAATTTCTGATATATATTCAAATAAAAAAATTCAAATAAATTGGGAAATTGCGAAGTAAATTTCAGTTGAGAAAACCATGACTCAAACAGCGGTATTCTAAAACTCAGAAACGTACGTACTGACGCACTCATTGCTCCACTATTGGCACATCTCAAATGTTACGGCTCCACAAATCCACATTACCCGGCGGAAACGTTAGTTTCGTATCCCGCAGAGCGCACCAGAACCATAACCACAGACCCATATCGCCCACACCGGTGGAAAATTGGCGCAGGTGGTGATGGAGATGGTCCGTAGCGCCAAACCCCAACCCGTGCACCATGTAACGAACGGTCGGAAGCCGATTTTCGCCGTTTGTAGTTCGCGCACCAGTTGAATCGTGAAAATCAAAACATTCGCCGCCGCGTGAGTGAGTGGATGCGTGAGATAAAAATAAATTCTCATCTCATCGGCTCGAGCTCGATCGCGTGTGAGATGATCTGGTGAGAAGCAGCACGTGTTTGTCTGCTTTTGTCTTGAGCCGCGAACTAACGATCGTAGACCGCGTGTTCGCGATCGCATGGCGGCTTCGCGCCCCGCAAGAGGTTGTGAATGTACGAGCGTATATACGTTGAACACGATTTGTTTACTTACCGACGGCTGTGTTTGTGATCTGCAATGGGAAAGCGAAATAGAGGTGAAATTTCCGAGCGAGCCGAGACACGAACCACAGGAGTGGTGAATTTCGTCTTACCTGTTGGCGCCAGCGTAGTCGATGAACTGCGGCGTACTGTCGTGCACCCGGACGTCCTTCGGGGTGATCTCCTGCAGGTCGTCCATGATGAACATGCGGTCCATCATCGGACTGAGCGGGTGACACGATCCTCCCAGCAGATCGTCGATGTTGGTGTGGCGCGATATGAAGATGGGTGATTGAGTTTCTTTTCGTGTCGAAGAACCGACCGGAGGAACGGTCGTACCTTTTTCCACGTGGATTGCAGGCGCCGGTGACACGTTGTGCGCCGAAATCGGCATCGTGGAGGGAATGTTATCGTACGGGGAAGCCCTACCAGATGGGCGACTATCTTCCACGCCTTCCGGACTGGCACGATCACCCAGCGGAGGTGTTTCTTCGATCTGCTCGATCGTAAAGTCGCCGGTGGGGAACTTCGGCAGACCGGCGACAAAGTTGGTGATACTCTGGAGCTCTTGTTCGACCTGCGCCTCGATGTCCGCATTCTGTTGGTCCGCCTCCTCCTCGCCGTGCTGCTCCACGAAGGAGGAAAGCTTACGCGGACTTCCACCGGACTCCTCCGTGCTATCACTGGCCATCCACCAGGCTTTCTCGCCTGATTCGACGCGGGTAATGCGGTACTTGGTGGGACTGGTCTGCTTGGCGCCCGATTTCGAGTTGAAGCTGTTCGAGCGACTCACCACGTTCGATTTTGAGCCCGATCGGGACACGGGAGCATCGGAGGTCTCCAGCATCCACCACGGTTGCTCCCCGGACTCGATGCGAGTAATCTTGAACGGTTTCGCCTTCACCGGGCTACACTCACGTACGGATTCGCCACTTTCTGCCTCATTCGGTGCTTGAGTTTCCGCGACTGAGTCCAACTCGTTAACCTTGTCCGAGCTGTACAACCACCACGCTTTCTCACCGGACGTCACACGCGTAAGCGTGATGCCTTGGCTGCGAGGTTCCGGCGTTGGTTCCTTCGATGGTTCCTTCGACGGTTCACGACTTCCCGAAGTGCTGCTCGGACTGCTACCGGACGACTGCTCCTTGCGAGCGAGATCCGCCATCGCTTCCTCCCACCACGCTTCATCTTCCGCTTCCAGCTTGAACACCGTGTAGCCCGGGCTCTTCTTGCCCACGGACTCCGGCGTTTGCTCTTTGCTTGGTTCTTTACTCGCCTCACCGGAGCTCTTGGTGGCCACATTTTCCGAGCTCTTCATCCACCAGGCACGCTCACCCGACTCCACACGCGTTACCCTTATCGGACGGAACGGACTGAGCGTTTGGCTTTCGAACACACTCGTCGCCGTTGTACGACCATCGTCGGTTGCGTTTTCCACTTCCTTGCCCAACTCTTGTGCATCGCCGTTCGATTGATCGTTCGAATCTGGTTCTAGCTCCGGTACCGGTTTGTTTCCCTCGTCTGACAGCCACCACGGTTTTTCGCCGGATTCGACACGCCTGATTCGGTACGTGAAACTACGAGCGTTGGGGGGCGAGTCCTGTATGGTGGCCGTCTGCTGGAAGTTACCCGACCTTCTCCACCAGGTTGCTTGTTGTAGTTCCGATTTATCGCCACCGTCTCCTTGTTGATCCTCATCGTCCTCTTCCTCCTCCTCGCTAGAGTCATCCTTTATGCTCTCCATATAGTGTGTGCCGGCCTCCCAACCGGACTTCCCACTAGGATCTGCGGTCAAGCTGTCGGCCATACTTGTCGTGCTAGCGTTGTCATACCAACTACCTGCGCTCCGATTCTGGTTGTTCACAAAGGTTGTTGCCAGTTGGATCGCACGCATTAGCAGCTCGTTGTTGGCGTTGGATGCGTCCGTCGCAGCACTCGCCTCATCCAGCTCGTTCGCCTCCGTACGCGTGACGGACTGTTCCCGATCGGTGTCGGCTCCCGAAGACGCACTACCAACGCTGGTATCCTCCGAGCTGGACGAGGCTGATCGATCGGAGCGTTTGATCAGTTTGGCTCCATTCTGCTGACGACCCTGCGGGATTCGACTGCTCGATCCGTTCGCTTCCACCAGTGGAGTTGCCGTTGCTGCGGACGATGAACTCGTGGTGGAACTCGAAGATTTACTTGACGAGGACGAAGATTTTCTGGGACGCTCTGGAGCGGGTCCCATGTTAAGCGCCGATTTGCGGAAGTCCTTGTTCGCGATGGACTTTACGGGCGAGGGACTATCCTTCGCCGGTGCTGGTGGAGGTTTTTCGGGTGATTTTTGCTTCGGAGGCGTCTTTAACTTCACACCCGGACCGCTTCCCGTTGACGAGCGACTCGTCGTGGACTTGGAGCTGTTCGACTTTGAAAGGCTGAGCTCCTTAACACGGGCGGCCAGCGTTGACAGTTCGCGCTTCTCCGGGACGTCACTCTTCGACGAGCTGACACTCGTTTCACGGCTCAAGCTTGGACTGTCTCGGCTGTACCGGGACGATGCACTGGAATACCGCGTGTACCCGATGGTGGGTGACGATGCTCCGGTAAACGGTGACCAGCTGCGAGCGGACGGTTGTCCATAGCGGAGGTACTTCGTTGGATCGTCCAATCGATCCGACTGTACCTGTTTGTCTGCCGTTTCGACGGGAAGCAGCTGCTTCTGGATTGTCTTTTCGATCGTTTTGCACATTTCCGCCCGGCGAGCTCTGAGCAGTGGAGTGGCACCGGGTGGCGTTGGTGATGTTCCACGGGTGACCAGTGTCACTTCGATGAAGATTTTCGGCTCCGGTTCGACACTGCTCTCCGTTTCTTCAGAAGACTCCTCCGAGGAACTCGTGGTGGTAGTTTCCGACGAGGTGGATCCTTCCCGCTTTTGATCCTCAGTAGGCGCAATTCGTGGTTCGGGCGAGAAGATCTGGCTTGCCGTCAGCGGTGACGAACACTGTGATGGTTCGCGTGATTGGGAATTCAGTCGTAGACGAGAGGAAGGTCTACTGGTTCGAGCCGCTATAGCTTCACTGGACGTCATGTACGACAGAGCGATGTCTCCGATGGGACTCTTAGGGATCGGACTTGAACTGGCCCCGAATCGGAGTCCACTGTTTGTTCGCCCGTATGGCCGATAGGCACTCGTTCCTCCTAGACCGTACTTCTCCCTTACGGATTCAGCTGGACTTGGTTCCCTCGAGGGTCGGCGTGTCACCGTGGCCGGACTTGGATCACGGCTGCGTCCTTTGCTGACGCTGATTGCGGGACTTGGATCGCGAGTCTTTTTGGCTGAACCTAACGTGGACGTTTTCAACCCACCAGCTTCATTGCCCGCTCGAGATATCCGACCGGTCAGATTGCTTGTGGACTGCCGTCTCGCATCGGCCGGACTTGGATCACGCGATCGTAACTTGCTCGCTGGGGTAAATGTTGGGATCTTCTTCGACTCCGCCGGACTTGGATCGCGCGAGCGAGTTCCTGGACCAGTTTTGATCGTGATGGAACTGGTGAACCTTTGCTTCTGATCCCCGGCAGTGCCCGATTTAGCCGCACTCGCCAACTTAGACTGCTGCAGTGGAGCCGGACTAGGATCGCGGGATCGGGCCGCCGTAGCGATCATCTTATTGGCCAGCTGTATTCGTCGCTGCTCCGCCGGACTCGGTTCTCGTGAGGTTCGTGTCCGCACCGTGGGGCTAGGATCTCGTGATCGTGCCCTACCTTGCGCAAACGATGTTCCGCTGGATTGCCTCCGGTACTCGTTGGAAGCATTTTGCTGAGGCAGTTTCGATCCGGACAGTTTGCTAGCGATCGCCAACGCGTAACCACCGGTTCGTTTCGGTTCCACTGCCGGACTTGGATCCCGAGAGCGTGCTTTTTCTGTGACCGTCGAAGCTGCCGGACTTGGATCTCGTTGTCTCGGTCGGGATGCGACCGATGTGGATGAGTTCGTCCTCGTTGCCGGACTCGGTTCGCGTGACTTATCCCGTGCGACTCCCGCCCGCCCATACCGCGTGGTAAAGGTGACGGGCGGTGCATTGTCCTTCTTCTGCTTCAATCCTCCGGCATCTTTAGCGGTTTGCGTTCTACCACCAGCCGCATTCTTAGCGCCGGCGTCCTCCGCGAGATCCTTGGTCGAGCCATACTTTGCGGCAATCAGTGTCGACTTCTTCAGCGGCGTTGGTTTGCTTTCCTTCAGCTCCGCCTCGAGCTTCTTCGACGTTTCGATCAGTCGCTCCTTCTCGCGATCGCGCTCCTTTTCCCGCTCCTTCTCGCGCAGTTCCCGCTCCTTGCGGCGCTCTTCCTCTTTCGCCTTTTCCCGTTCCCGATCCTTGTCTTTTTCGGCGGCTAAATTCGAATAGCGGCTGATGAAGGATGACACCGTCGAGCTCGGTGGGGCTGTCGATGCCGTTGTCCGAGGCGTTCGGTACGTGCCGGAGGTGTATGAGGGACGGTAGCTGCTTCCGGAGCTCGTGGAACTCAACGAACCGAACCGGGAGGTCGACGAGGGTTCGGTCGAGAACTGGAAAGATGAGCGAGGAAACACTTCAGTAAGTAATGTTTTCAAGACTAAATGAGGATTTCTGAAAAGTGGCCAGTAAAGAGCAATAACTGGTTTAGTTTAAGCATCAACATAAACTTACATTTGAATGATATATTAGAACTTTTACCGGGATTGTATACAAACATTTAAGAAATATATTTTAACTTAAACAACTTATACATAAATTTGAATAGAGAACAATTTTGTATATAAGCTGTTAGGAATAACATATGATGAGATGTTTGAATTTGGTTGGTTTTTTAGTGAACATTTTATCATTCAAGTGTAATGAACAGCAAAATCATTTTTAAGGGTCGTTCCAACCCAAACATACATTGACCGGCAGTAAAAGTGCCCACCTCGTTTTTTTATTTTCGCTCAATATTTTTTTCTTAATCCAACTAAACACACTGCAAATATGTTTTATAGTTAGTTTTACATATTCTTCATGAGATTCACTTATGAATTTGCGAGAAAAGACACAATTTAATATTGAGAAGAAAAAAAGAAAAAAGTGTACATTTAAAAAAAATCAGTGACAAGATAAAGTGCTCACTTCAAAATTTTGATTTTTTCATAAAGTTTTTCTGAAAAGATCCCCAAAGTTTTGTGTTTTGATTACCTCTTCTTGAACCTAATGTTTTGATTTTTTTGACGCTTCTTGAACCTAATCTTTTGATATCTCATTATATATAAATTTTGTTTTTGTTTGTTTAACTCACAACATAGAATATTGTTCGTGGAGCTTAAAATATCCTCAAATATCTTCCTCAACATAGCACGCAAAGTGTGTAGAGACATTGTTATGTAATATAAATCGCACGGTTTCCGCGGAGAACTGCCCCTTTTGGAGGTAGAAAGCTCAAAACCGTTGCATGTATTAACACCAAAATCAATCACAAAGAAAAAAGAGAAAAAGTAACCATGAATTATATCTTGAAAACAGTTAAGCTATCATTTTTCGAACGAACTTTTCGTCTCCGTCTCGTAGCACACGGGTTAGAGACCACATTCAGTGGTAGGCACGCTTAAATCTGCAAGCCATACTCAGTTGAGCGAAAGAAATTTGCCCAGGAGCATGCTGTTAAGCCACTTTAGTTTTATAAAACGGCCCTTTTATCAGTTGAATTAAATCTTGATCAAGAACCCCATGATCGCGTTCAGGTTAGGAGCATCACGATCGTTGAACGCATGGTCTAGAGATGCATTGGGAACAAAATGTGGTGGTCTATGGGTGTTTCTCGTGGAATGGCTAGGGATGTTTTGTTAAAATAGATTATATAACTACTATCCCAAATTGTTGCATACACATCTTGAAGGAAAGAGGTTTCACTCATCCAGACGAGCCTGAAGGAGAAGTTCATTTATCAACTGGACATACATATCTAAAACATACTGCCAAGAGGAACAAGTTTTTCATCCGGTCTTGTCTTCTAAAACTGTTGGAATGGCCTCCTCAGAGCCCGGATCTAAACCCTATTGAGAATTTGTAGGCAATTTTCAATACAAGGGTGAACAAAACTGATGTATCGAATAAAAACGACTATTTTGAATTTCTGGAATCAGATCCCCAACATCTAAAAAATCTAGTGGAGAGCATTCCAAAGCACCTTCAGCAGGTTCTAAAAGCTAAAGGAGTACACATTAAACATTAAGATTCATTAATTATTTTTTATTGTTATGAATACCTATGAGTAACTGAAGTGGGCACTTTATCTTGTCACTGTTTTTTTTAATATATTTATATAGCTTTTTATCAAAATTAAAATGTGTCTTTTATTGCTTAGTCATGCGTTAATCTCATAAAGAATTTGTAAAACAAGGTATAAAAAATATGTTCATTGTAATAACTTCGATTACGAAAAAAATATTGAACGAAAATCAAAACAATGCGAGGTGGGCACTTTTTCCCGTCGGTCACTGTACACTACAAATCAATTGGTGTCAAAATAAAAATAAATAATTTATTATTCACATAGGAGCATAAATGAGATTTTCACATCCAATTTTATTTCTAAAAATACGCAACGGTTGACAAATGGTTGAATGTTTCGCCCGAATGCAAGCTTAGCACGCGGCTGTCTGTTTTGCAATGCAACGAAATTGCGGCGGAAGTGGCAATCAATCACTTCACGTTGGCTCGAAAAGCGAGTATGCAATCTGTGTCCTAAAACACGGCTACCGTTTGCATGCGAAAACGAAACTTGAATCTGGCGCCATGTTGAATTCGGTTTCCCCTTGATGCATGGGCTTCTCGATCGAAAGAATGAATTGCTGCATCCTTTGGCAGCGTGAGGAAAGATGTCTAGAAAATGCTCCCTCTTTCTAAGGAGCAATTAACAGTGTTAACCACTCGTCACCTAGTCTGCATGTACGGGCATCGACATCGAAGGCAGCAAACTGAAACCGGTTGAGCGTCCTGCGTGCGAGGCACGCTGCCACCGGCTACAAACATGCGGGAAATCTCGGAGCCCTTTCGCACAGAAATAGCACAGACATAAAAAAAAACAGCAGATACGTAAATATCAGGCAGGCAAGCCAACCTGTCAATCAACTGGCGACCAACCACGTCCAAGCGTCTGTTGCGATAGTGGCGTAGATCGATGCTAGCCGTGACGACAGTTTGTCGCCAGGTCGAATGCTGGCCCGCAACCTGCAAAACCGAAGCCAAAAGCGCACGCAAACATTGACATCGAAATTGACGCAGAAGATCGTCTGTTTTCGTCGAACGGGGGAAAAACAAGAACACACAAGCGGAGCAGAGTGATAAGGGTTTGGCCGATCGAGTTCAGGGTAGACTGCTACGTAAGATGTTTCGAATTTTGAGGTTTGGTGGAAAGCAAACTTTTGTTGATGACACTTGAGGAGAAAAATTACAAACTTTATTTAAGGAACTTAAAAACGTGTATCAAACAAAGGACCACAGATAACGAAGGAAGAACGTCGAACACAACATATAACAACCACATTAAAGGGGCAACAAATGAGGTACAGAAGGAGGGTCTTTCGGAGAACACAAGACACTCGAACAATCCGTCTTCGGGAGACTCCATATCTCCATAATACGTACTCTAGAGCTTCGGTACGAGCTTGGAAGACTCGACGAGTTGGCATATGATGATGAGGCGCTTGAGCTATAGCTGGACGATGTCCAAGGATACTGAAATGGACCGGAACAAATGTCTATGAGTACTAAAATTGCGAGCAAACTGCCACTCCGTACCACATTTTGATCTCTGGAAGTGTTGTCTGACTGCAGGATAAATTATTCTTTTGCCAATGTTTGAGTTTTATGGCAAGTAACCAATAATTTAGATAGGAAATAAAATTGTTTAATTTATTCAATGTATTTCTGTGTGGAAAGTGTTGATATTCATGAGTTGATGGTTTAAGGTAGAATGATTTGAAATGATTGAGACAGTTTATTATTTTGATTGAACTTTTTTCTATTGTTTCGATGAATATATATTTTTAAAAAGGTAATACAATGTTTATGGTTTGAATGAGTTCTTTGAAATGAAAAATTTAATAAAAAATTAGGCGTAAAATTTTTCACAAACTCTACTACCAAAAAAACCCAAATAATTGCACAAAACGTCCTACAATCCTAAACCTATTCATGTTCAGCCAGCTGCAATAGAATTTAATTGCGGTAAATTTTCTAACGACTTACAAGTTAAATATAGTAGCACCTCGCCACGCATGACCTGTTTTCATTCGAAAGTGCAATTAAGAGGGTTTTACAGTCTGCGGCGCGAAGCACCGTTCGCATCCCTTCGCAAGTGGTGCTTGGAGAAAAGATGCACTCTCAGCACTTCGTTAGCGAATGCATCAGCTTCTTGAGGATTACGAGGGCCGTGTTTGATGTACTCAGCCCGGCCTAACGCCCACTCGGCTGGCGAAAAAAAAAAACACGTACGGTGAAGAATAAAACCACGTGTAAACAATTCACGCAACGAAGCGCTTTGCATCCATCAGCGCCACCACGAATCACGTTTTACGAGCATTCGCATTCGCCAGCGCTTGTGGAGGGGTAAAAATCGTGTCACTGCCCCACCGTTCTGGTGTGCTGGTTGGTGGTTGGAAATCCTTCTGATTTTTCAAAACATGCTTCCTAGATGCACATGCCTGCGCCGCGCGACCATCGCCGAGGGAGCACATTTTACAAATGTGCATGGACTTTGGTCGGACGGCGAGGAAAAACAAACTCCACCATCGAAGGGCGCCCGCGTTCGGGGCGAGTGTCACAAATTCCGTCGCTTACGAGGAAACGGCGGCTCTTCCCGATGATTCATAAGTCACGCTGCGAAAACAGGGCGCTACAGCATGCGCGCCGTGCTGTGGAAAACGGTTTTTCCTTTCCCCGAATGGAAACCCGATGTGGTCGGGTGGAAAACGTTCTAAAATAGGAATATCGACTAACTCGAACGATCCGTGAGTGATGGAGGGATTAGGATCGATCATTGATTCGAAATCGGTTGACGATAAATTTGGACCAAGTGTAAATGCATTTTCCGATTGATTTTCGTTACATGGATTTCTATAAATTTAAAACTATTTTTGTGTATTTTAAGCTTATAATCTCAACTATACTAGGTTTCAATAGAAGAAAGTTTGGAAATTATTTCTTATGTGAATAAGTCCTTCTTTCTTCATCTCGAGTATACAAAGAGAATTTATTCTTTCTTCTCAGAGAAAGCATAACTACCTATATTGAAATGTTCAATGCATTTTCCGAATAAACAATGCAATCATAATACAATGTCTCTTTCGTGTTTTTATTATTTATTGTCCTTGCTTGTTCGTTTCAAATAAAAATTGTCTCGTTGTGTTGTCACTTGTTCTGCGTGCAGTTTTATTCGTTGTTTTGTGATTGATTCTGTTTCCAATAGTTCTGTTGTGATTGACCAAAGCTTGCCAAATTTTACGATAAGCAATGTCAGTGTTTTATCGTTAGTGTATCAATCAAATAGTGTAAAAATCAAATTAATTTAAATTTGGCTACTTCAAACACTTTCAAAAAGCATAAAAATAATGATTTGCTTACGTTTGCTTACTTTGCCAAACAATTATTAATACTTACAATTAATACTTACGTTGTAACTTCGATACGACATTTTGTTGTGCGGTTACGATGTTTGCTGATTGTCTGGAAAATGATGTCCACTGATTTCTCGCACTTCTTTTCGGCTATCATGGAATAACTTCTTTTGGGCAGGCCTCTTATGCAATACTTTCACGATCATTTACAACTATTTGTTTTTTGTGCAACGATCACCATACTTAGTACACTTGGGAAACTTCAATCAAGATTGTACGTTGCTAAAACTTCACAAAGACACTAATGTGGTGGTTTTCGGATAAAATTGTAGTTGCTAATTTCACGCTAAAGTATTGTTAATAAGCATCTGTTTGAAATTCTATCACTTCAACCGGTTCACTACGCAATCACCTCCCGCTACTTAACGCCACGGGAAACGTCAAGAATCGAACATTTCGATTACAAAATCAACACGTTTCGAAAACTATTTCGCCCACTTGTTGCATCACACCCCTCACGATATTGAGCGGCCACCCAGTGTGTTTGGAGCCGCTTCACCCGCTGTTTGCCGTGACGTATCGATTGGAACTGTTGGAGTTTTCCCTTCCCTTCCGAGGTCGAGAACGATTTTTCCACAACCAATCCACAGAACACGTTCCCTAACGGGGGCAGAACACTCACTCACTAACTTCGACACTGGGAAGAAACCAGAAGTAATTTCGCAAAACCCTTTTCGATGCGCTATCTATCACGCGGTGCCCGGGGAATGTTTCGACACGCACACTCAGCTGCGAAGAAGATGATTTTCTCAACTGATGCGAGGAGCTGCCCGGTTCGAGGCCCTCCCTAGGCGCACACAGAGACCTTCGTGGTCTTCTTAGACACTACTAGCGTGATGCTTGGGCGGCTAGAACCGAACTACTTCCAGTAAACCGCGGAGAGGAAAGCGAATCCGAATTTTCACTCTTCACAGGGTGGACACACACACACACGCACACGGGATGCCGGATGAAGGTGTGTTGGTGAAGATCTCGGTGGCGATGGGTCCGCATTAACTCGCACTGGCTGCGTCTCGAGTGGACTAATTCGCTGGCGCAATATTATTTTTAGATTCTTCCTCCGTTTCACTCGTGGATCTTCTGATACGACAAACACAGCGGGAAATCACACACACACACACTCGGTCTTTGAAACTGACAGTTCAAAATGCCGAAACACTGACACGCAGGAAACGTAGGTTACCTCCTAACGCTCGTACGCACATCTTCTTCGTCGCAGGAAGGTTCTGCAACATACATTAGAGCCGTCTACTGGCGGCTCTCTATCGGAAGAAATTGTCAAACAGGTTCAGCTCGTTCCAGCCGGCACCGGTCTGCACCAGTGCGTACAGATAAAACGTGTAGATGTACACCCACGGCTGCAGGTGTAGTCGTTTGGCAAACAGGAAACCGCTCGAGCGGAGGGTGGCCACCGCCGTGCCACCGTACAGCAGCTTCCGCACGAGCGCCCCCACCAGATAGACGACCGTGACCAGAAGCAGAATGCGGCGCAAGTGTATCAGCAGTATGGCCATCACACACTATCCGGCTTAGAGGCGCGTTAAACTTGGCCACCCGAACCTCGATGGTGGTGCGTCGAGTTTTTTGCCTGAGAGCAGGTCGTCGTTGCTAGCGCATTTCTGTTTGCTATTCCGACGGTCTACTGCGATGCAATCTAGCACATCCTTTTTTAACACGCACTTGCACTGTTGGGAAAACCGTCGTTTTTACTTGCTCGTCGATTCGAAACGCGCGTTTCACGTGCGGGTTTTTCTCGATAAAATTTCACGAATCTTCGTTTGCTCTGCTCGCTTTCGATTGGTTTCGCGAGCCGAGTTAGTCGGCAGTTTCGGTTCGAAAATGTATAAAGGTTAGAAGGAACGTTTCTTTTTTTTTGTCGTAGGGACGATAACGGCGGACTCGAGTTCGAAAGCAAAACTTGTTCCCGGTCGGAGGGGTTCGTTGAAACTGAGATGAGAAAACCTAGCCCCATCCCGGTGAGTGGTCATGCACCCTCGAAGGAGGAAACACTGAATCACACGACCCAAAAAAAGGACTGAAGTACAGAATCTCACGGCGCAAGTCGGTTTGAAAACGGCGCAGAAGTAGCAGAGTTGACAAAAACTCAGCTGCTTTCGTACACCGACACGAAACAAGTGTGCTGATTTTTGAAGACGTCTTCAAACGCTACCTTCTTTTGAAGACAAGCAAAGGTGACGACATAAGCAATAGCACGCCAAAATGGTTCACCTGTGAACCTTCTTTTTTGTAATGGCGTCTCTACAGCACATCCTTTCTGTTTCTAGTCAAAACATGATGCATCCGACAGTGGAATGATTAATACACACGTTTGACTATTGCAAATGAGTCAGTAAAAACCTTTGTATCTATTTAAGGAAATGCAAGACACACTTTTAATTGACATTATTGCGATAGTTATAAACCGATTAATAAAATTGTCAAAAATAATAAAGAGGCAAAATATGTTGAAATGAAACAACTAGATTTTCTTTAATAAATTTCTTAAATAACAACACAGAATGTAATTGTTTTCCTAATAATACTCGATGTTTTTCCTCATAAAGTGGTAAAGTTTAGAGAAATTCATAATCTTCGGGTTTGTTTTGGTGGAGAACGTCCAATTTATATCCATTAAATTTAGCTTTTTGACACGTTGACTGCCAAGCAGTTTTAGCACACTTTTTTTTGAGAAATTTTGGTGATTTAATTTGTTCATAAAATTTATTAAATAGTCGGTTTTCGACAGCGAGGCAAAAACTAACCTTCCCATAGAATAAGTTTTTAATATTAGTATAATTTTCATATTGTTTTTTTCATATATTTATGAGGCAAAAACTTTTTAGAACTAATGACAGCTGGCTATCAAAAATGATAGCCATGGCAGTCAACGTGTTAATTAATTTGTAATCGCTGCAAATTGATAGAGTACTTTCTTGGAAAAGTTAAAACGTTGTAGGATATGATTACACACTCATTCTTGTATAGAAAAGCAGTAGTTTTTAGACATTAAAGTATTGCAAGGTAATGGGATACATTTTCTTTGTAACATGCCTTGTATAATAGATGATAAGAGTATAAAAGATCAAGGTTTGATAGTCCACCTTTATCATATTCCACTGCATTTAATGAGAATCGATTTAAACACGGAATTTTACAATTTTCAATCAACAATGTAGCAACCAAATACTGTTCAAACAGTACTAGTTAAATTACTTAAAATAAAATGGCAATGAATGGCTTTAAAAGTCAGTACAAAACGTTCGTTTTTCATTTTATGTAACGCAGGAAAATGAGTTCCGTACCTTATTTATTTGTGTAAAATTAAATGCAATTCGGAAGCAAGACATTCTGGAGACAAAGAATTCGAAACGATCGTAAAGAACACTGCTTCCCGTTGGTCGGTGAAACTTGAAACCGATACGCTTCGTTCTGCGCGACGCCGGATTAGGAATGGTCCCGACCGAATGCTGAGAAAGAATTTTCCTTCTGCGCCAACCGCCAACCGGAAGAGACGGTCGGCACCGAACGGGCGCTTATATTTAGCGTTTCACTTTCAAAGCAGAACTGTATCGCTTCACGCGACGGAAATTCGTCTCCTCGCTCGAGCGCAGATCGTCGACTGTTAAATAAATAACAATTAAAGTGTCAGATTAGCCGACGACAGCGCCACCGGAGCGTGAAAATCATGCTGGGCGCCCCCGGGTCGGATGGCGCGGAGCGGATGCGCTTTTTGGAGGAATGCGCGATCGTGGCGCAATGCAATGGCGGTTTGCGCCGAAGAATCTTTCCAAGGGCCTGGGTATGGTACTGGTTCTTAACGTCTCAGCAGCCGTACTTTATGTCGCACTGGGCACGCACCCAGTGCGCGCGTCAGGAAACTTTCAAGGACAGTCGGAAAAACTATTTTTATCATCACGTGTGAGGAAGCGATGGCATCGACTTGTTAATTGGACATTCGTATTGTTCTGTTTTGCTCCATTCGGAATGCGCTATCGTTTCTTCATGCTTACGTTTGCTGGCATGAACTGTTTAGTGTCACCAAGAAACTGATACCTTGGAGAGTGAATGTTACAGAGGTAAGAGTTGATGAAGAGATGCTGTAGAATTTAGAGTTGTGTAGTTCTGATTCTGATTCATGAATCTTAATGATTCTTTACTTCGTTTCAGAGATTCATGATTCTTTAAATGAGAGATTCTTGAATGCCAAAGAGTCATGAATGATACACCAACAGAAAAGAATAGCCAAAGAAATGAACGAAAACTGCTGTCAGACCCCTTTTTGTTGGTTGCATGATCCTCGCCAAGTAAAAAATCATGAAGATTCGTGGAAGAATCGTGAAAGATTCATGAAGATTTATTAAGGTTTCGAAAGTTTCAACTATGTTTTCAAATTCGAATCAATCTGAATGAATCATAGGTGAAAGATTCATATGAACGGATCACGCTAAAAGATTCATTAGGCACAACACTAGTTGAATTCTAATTAATTAAAATTAAAATTCTAATTAATTTTAAGCTACCCTAGGATAATGTCATTCAGAATTTTGCGCCCTTTAAATACACTTGTAGTGGATTTGTTTACAAAAATAAATGTTTTTTTTTAATTAAAAAAAAGAAATATATTGATCAAACAGCTAAATAAAATGATAACAATACATTTAAATAGTGTTCCATTTATATCGATATTATGCATTTGTTTTATAGTGAAAAATGATTGCAGTGCAATTAAATCCATGTCCCATTTAACATTCTCTAACAAATTACACCAAATATAATAAATTTTGTCTTCTGGACACCAAGTTAAAAAGCAACAAACACTTGACTGTTGCATTTAACTGTTTACCCGCACAATTGCAACGGTAATTGATTGCCCACGCAAAACGGAGCTCCCAGTAGCTTTATTACATATTTTTTCAATAATCTCCCCAACCATAAATCAAAACTCCGGTCGAGTCCACCCAAACGCGGTGTGTTGTGGGATTGTATCGGCGGTTTGCATCATGCACCCACAGCCTAGTGTTCGATGGTTTATTTTCACTCTTCCGTCGCTCGTTTGCTCGGGATAATCGGCCGCTTCCGGTGAAGTGTGCTCGAGTGCGATCTTCCGCCTGCCCGAATCGACAGCTTGATGCGTTGTAAAATCTGACACAGATCAACGCCGTCCGTCCACGGCTGGATTGGGGTGGTGGCTATAAACAGACAGTGGCAGGAAACCCCATTTGGCCAGGCCAGATTTGCTGCTGCTGCTGATGGTGATGGCGTTACTCCCAAGTTCAGCCCATTCCGGACGCATAATGGTTTGATCCTGGGCAGCGCCGCGAGCAGAGTGGTTCCGGAAGTTCGGGAGTGCCGCAGTGTGCATAAATCATAAGTGTGCCGGGAAATCGGCTCGATGGTCCACATTTAAAAACGCACGGCAAATCGTTACTGATGCCAATAAATCACTCTTCGTACTGCTGTCATATTTCTCCCACTGCAAGCGCCCAGTGCATAACGCAAAGCATAAATAATTCCCATATTTGCTTCCGGGGCTGCGTTTGGACCGCGCGGTCTTGCAGCACAACATCATGGATGATTGAGTTGTTTTTTTCCGATCCTTTCATTTTGTATTTTTTGGTTTACCTCATTCAATTGGTCTTCCACTTTCAATGCGGGAAACCTGAAACGATCCTTCGTCGATTCACCGGCTGAATGGTCTGGAAGCTGTGGAAGTTCGATTTTTCCAACCCCTAGCTCGTTTGCTGGCCGCTTGTTTACATACACATTTCACTGCACTTTATTGGCCAGCTTCATCTCCAAAATTCTATTTTCGCCCGCGTGCGGTAAACAAATAAATAACTGGCAGCGACACCAAACTACTAGCTACTATTGTGCGACTCCACCCGAAGGGCAAACGCTTGTGTGAAATGCGAGGTGGAAAAATTGACTAGGCTCAGTTTCCACGGGAATGAAAATAAACTTGTTATAGTGGCCTATTTTCCTGAACTCACTTGCTAATGTTCTACCACCGCCACCACGGATAATTGCTATTAGGAGAAGCAAATGGAACGAGGTACTTCAAGGAGTAAGTGCGTTTAACAGAGAACTTTTATGAATGTGTTATTTAACGTGTTGTTAATTGAGCTTCAAAAGATTCTGGACTTATGCTTTTGCAAATACAGAACTTATCGTTTGTTTTAAAGTTTCAATTGATATTTGTTACATTATTTTCAGCATAGAAATATGCTCTAAAACGTATGCAACGATTTCTTAAGATATGCAACGATTTTAATAACTTTCAGATAGCGAAATTGTACGTATATAAAATTATAGATATTCCAAACTCTGTGGAGTCAACCTTCCTTCAAGAAGGAGAAAATAATGAAAATAAAGTTCAAAATAGGAAGATGTAAAACGGTAGATTTTCATTACAGGGTTTCGATCCATATAATGGAATGTTTCAATCGGTAGAGGGAAAGTTTCATTGACCTAGGGGATGTTTTCAATCGGTAGAGAGAACGTTGCAATCATATAGGGGAATGTTTCAGACAGCTAGGGGAATAGTGCAAAACCAAAGGGGAACTTTGCAACCGGTTAGGGGAGCAAGTTGTCAACCTCGCCAAAGTCTTCGTTTGTTGTAATGTGTTTGTTGACTTTGATCCACGCCGGTACGTACACGCAACAAAAGTGAATTAATTGCTTTGTATTTCTAATCATCTTTTATTTCAATTAAAATTTGTACCGCCGATTTTTTCATGCCCCAATTGGCAATCCTTTGTCAAGCAACGGATTCGGTACGGTAAACGTGAAGAACATCTCATCGAATGTTACTCATTGACATGGCATTTCATGTTTACCACGACGGATCTGTTGTTCGACAGAACGAAAATCACTTGAAATAAAAACGGTGAAAAATAGGAGAATGTTTTGTATTACAGCTGAAAACAACTTTCTTGATTGAAAACAACGATTTTCAAACAGTTTGTTATCAATAGAAACATCATTTGCTAACGAAAAAGCTGAATTTTGTGAAGTTGAAAGTTTACTCCCCTAATTGATTGCAAAGTTCCCCTTTGGTTTTGCACTATTCCCCTAGCTGTCTGAAACATTCCCCTATATGATTGCAACGTTCTCTCTACCAATTGAAAACATCCCCTATGTCAATGAAACTTTCCCTCTACCGATTGAAACATTCCATTATATGGATCGAAACCCTGTAAAATTACGATGGGTTATCACGTTGACGGCCTTACCTAGCGCACTTTTTCAGTGCAATATTTTTTGATAAAATTTGTTTATAAAATGTATTGAACAGACGGTTTTCGAAAACCAAGCAAAGATTAAGCTTCCCAAAGAAATAAGCTTGATTATTACTATAGTTTTTATGTTGAGTTTTACCTTTTAATAAATGAATGAATGCCATGGCAGTAGACGTGTTTTTCGAAAAATATTTCAAAATATCATCAAAAATTGCAAATAATGTTTTTCTTTTAGTTTGAACTCGTTAGAAAAGAAAACATACTTTCATAACGTTTTGTATGCATACTTTTGAAGTTTTTAAAAAGCGTGATTCTAAGAATCAGATCAATTCAAGCACATGTTTTATTTTATCATGAAACTTAATGAATTTTTCACTCAGATCGTTTTGCGTAACATAAAACAAAACCTACCCCGATAAAAAAATTGATTATAACAATTTACTACAAGATACGTGTCCGTTTATATGCCCCCGATTAAGTAACGAATTCGAAAGTGGGTAAAAGTTAAGTGTGTTTGAAAGTAGATCTTATGATGCAACGAGGTTCCACTCACAATCACTCGGCTGATGGATTTGGGTCACTTTTCTTCCGCAATCGCCAACGCCAAGAACACACGCATGCCAAAAACTTGCGTCCGCGAGTCCGAGTTTTCCACGGGCGGCGTTCGACTGACCCACCCAGGTCCAACGGGCGATGCTTGACGACATTTTCCTTTTCCCCCCACAGTTGTAACTCGGGTGGAAATGGACGGAAAAGACGGAAAACCATCAGCAGACCGGTGCCGGTGACGCACCACACTGCTGGCGCATCGGAGCTACTGCCAGTGGCAGATATACTTCTACCGGGTGGGGAAACTGACCCACATTTTCCGATATTTTGGCTTTCGGGTAGCGGCGAATGTTTGCGTGGAGCTGCATGTTCAGCTATTTTGAGTGCACCGCTGAATGTAACAAATGTTTTCTGCTCACTTTGACATTTCATCGTGTTCTGGTTCTGTCAGAAGTAAATCAAATGAGTGTTAAACATTCGATGGTCAAGTTGATTTGAAATTTAAGCCACAAAAATCTTGTTCACGGTGCAATGATCTTCTATGAATGTTAGTAAGAATTTATTTATTTATTTTTTGAAAAGGGCCAGATGATGAAAAAGAACCCAACGGCGTGGGCCGGATACCTTAAACGATGAGTTACTGATTTAGAATCGCGATTAATATTTAATCCTTCAGGGTTAAAGTATCAACTTTCTATATAGTGCAATTACTCAAATAAGTAGTACGAGAAAAAATATTTTAAATTTTATCATTACACTTATTTAACCTGTTGATATCTATTTTCGTTGAATTTAGAATATTATCAGCGGAAAAAAATAGGTTTCTTATTGTTAACAATTTTTTTAAGTTGTATTCGAAAATTCCCCACAACTCTAATATTGCTATATATTGGTTTTACGGGCGTACACTTAGTAATCACAAACATTAAAACTAAGCTTCATCAAGTTCAAGAAGTTTTCAACATTGCCAGTTTTTTTTATTTCGTGATGGGGCCGAAAATGGCATAACTCAAATATTGCTGTTTGAGATTCAAAGTAAACAAGTTATTGTCGCTGCATTTTGGATAAGATTCACGAGACTAAAAAATTTTAGAATTAAAAACAAATCAAATGCGATAGAAATTGTGTATCAAAAAGTATATGAGGAAGTCGAGCTCAACAATTCTTAGCTTCATTTTTGAGCGTGAAATCGTGAACAAATCCGAAAGGAATTAAGATAGGTTTTGGTATGTAGGACTGAAATTTTCTTACGGGCCGAATAAAATAAGCAACCTGGTCAATAAGATTTGAAATTTAAGTCACAAAAATCTTGTTCGAGGTGCAACTGTCTGCTATGAATTTTTGGAAGAATTATTAAGTGTCTTGATTTTATTTAACTAATCATAGCAAAACAATCTGTTGCAACCATGTCCGTAAATTCGTAAAGGCATCAGATCCTGCCACCGAAAAATAAGATTACTATAATCTACTTAAAACATAAGAAAAGGCTTTACCACCACCCGTTCTTCAACAAAAATCCCAACCTGACACCCTTTCCCGTACGGAGTCAAAAAGTGCAAACTCCATCATCCAATATTTAGTTTGCCCTCATTTGCACATTCTACCTAATCCGGAAGAACATCCCGCGCTCGAGCAGTCCACTACCCGAGTGCTGAAAACTTTACTCCTCCTCTCCAGTGTTGGTCTAATCCCGGTTCGTGTGTCAAGAAAATCCTACATGTCAGAACGCTAGCACAAGTCGGCATGGCAAATCCTTGTGTCGACAAGGATAAATTCGTACTACCCACTTGCAGAGGCCGTTGGATACAGGATTTGTAGGAAGGATGCACATGCAAGGGAACAGTAGAATGCGGACGGGGAGGGGAAGGAAAAAGCATATTTCTTCCTTGTTGGCAGGAAAACTGAGAGAAATAGTTTTTTTCTGTGCACGGGGACATAATATTATGCAAATGTTAAGAGACAGGAGATTAAAGAGGATATTTATGTTTTATGTTGAGAAGAAAACATTTTTAATTATTTCGCAAAGAATAACTGTTTTTAAACTAATAGCATAAACTGATTAAAGAAGAAGAAAGTAAGCATAAACTAAGCTCTGCTGTCCGTGTATCGATGGCAGATTCATGTTTGTTTATTTATGCGGACGAATGTTCGCGTGATTTACATGACCGATTCGATTAGTTGTGTTGTGAAACAATGCTCAAAATAGAAACACGACCTCGACGATGCTCGTCCAACGTCTTGTGAAGCACAAACAAAAGCACCGAAAGCAAACGCACAACCATTTCACAAACTGGCCGTTTCGCCCAGAGCGTGCACTGTTTACAGTTTTGCATAATTATTTAATCCCCATTCCGGCGGGTTTGTCGACGAGGTTCGATGTGCGTGGATGGACACCGTACAATCCCCGAAGTGCACCCGAACAGAGTGTCCCGCCGGTCTGATCTCATACACACCAGACCGATCGGTCCCACCTGTGGGATCGAAAGCACTCGATTGTGCGTACCGATGCCTGGGGGATGCTGCGAAACCGGCTTAGAAATGTCGGTTTTTCTTCGAAACGCACTCAAAACACGGAAAACGATGATCTAATTCTGTCCTCCCGTTCGCTGCAACTAAGCTGCACACAGCTGAAGGCATTACCAGTCGATTTTCCTGTGCCCTTTCCCTTACCCAGCGCACACAATCTTTTGCTATGCTGGCGAAAGGTGTCGAGGAAAATCTGCGCTCCGTCTTGGGTGCGACTCGCTGATGCGGATGGGATTTTCCGTAAGGGAAATCCTAGGGAATTAGGAATGGGGCGTACCAAGAATTCCCGTGCGCCGTGTGAGTGTGTTTCGGTGAACTGACTCGAGACGGCGAATTTATTTTTATCATCCACCGGTCGTCGACGGCAGAAAAGAGGAATTTATCGCATAAAACATGCGATCGCATTAACAAAACAGCGCTGCCGGGAGGTTGTTTCCGGATAAGTTTTCCACACGAACAGCAAAACGTTCGAACAATAGTTGTTATCTTTTCTGCGGGTCGTTATTACTCAAGTCTTCGCATGTTTCTCTTCGTTGTTTCAGTCCTTGAACGAAATGGTTCACCGCAAACATGGCTGCTCACTTTCACTAAACATGAAAATAAACCTAAACTTCATTTTTTATCTCAACTACAATGTCACACCACCGTGTCACAGAAACGCACGAATGAATCACAATAAAAGCGAACGAATTCCCACCAGTAACAAAGCCACTTTTCACCAGTTACCTAAAAACCACACACTGACTTTGGCACTGAACGGCGGTCACGAGGCACGAAAATCATCTGAAAGTGCGTGTACATCACGCAACGATCGAAATGAAACTGAGACTGATCGTGCGCGGATCGTTCTTCGGAGGCACGGCTCGAGATCACGCGGTAGATCGTTTTCTTTTCTGTGAGTGAAGTTCTAGTCGATGGGGTTGTCACGTTTCGATTTGTTCACGAGTCGATGCACTTCTAAACGTTCAAACCACAGAAGGTTCAAACATGTTGATCCATTATAATGATGATATTGCATGTATTGCTTTGTAAGTTAAAAACGTACATCTTCCTGCAATAAAAATTTAACGCTTTATATTTAACATCTTATTCTAGGAATTTTGAATGATTGATCTCTAATTTTGAATGATATTGTGCATGCAAAAGAAGCATCGTATGTATTTTGAAAAATCATCAAACCTTCACTATTATTATCACTAGCATGAATTTTGAATCAACTTTAATAATTTGAATGATCGAAGAGTATACAAATTAATTGTTTGACCATATTTTGTCGAAGAGACGACAAATGTCCTTAACGGAAATTTGAATCCGATATATTTTCAACAGTTGAAATCTATCTTGAAATATTTCAGCATTTCAAAAGGATTCCAGAATCTTACAGGGAAATATTTCATAACCGTAGTACGAATCTGTTATACACAGCTACTCAATAAAATATGTGTACAGACGATAGTTACAATCTTATGTTCTCATTGAATATTAAACAAAAAACGTACATAAGATTTTTTAAGACACAAGGGATTCGAAGGCATAGCCAAACTTTTCCAATAAGGCTTTGTGGATAGTTAACAAAACCAAAATCAGTATTTTTTTTAAACTGCTATTTAAAATCTAGTACGTTTTCGATAATAATTTACACATACACTTGGAGAATACTGGACTAACCGTTCCATCACAGTGCTCAAAATTTTCTTTAATTCCTCAAATAAACCTGTAAACATAGTCGGCAGCAAAAAGAAAATTTCCTAATCATCCACTCCATCCGAAAATCTCAGCAGGGAAAAATAATGCGCTCGTAACGCCAGGTGGTCGTACGAGAAGGTGTTCACCATTAAAAACCCTGCGTTTCGAAACCAAACAGTTCTCTTCTTTCCTACTATACCGATCTGATCTTTTACATGGTGGATGGTTTCCCACTCACCGAACGCGATGGGGGCAGCTGAAAATATATTTCTTTTCCCGAAAATGTTGTTGGTATCACACTGGAAACAAAACTCACCTTCGTGACCCAGCGGGAAATTTATTTCTCAACACACAATTTATTCGATCAGGCAGCTCACGGAATGATTATATTTGCCTGAAAGGTTTTGCCAGCGAGGAATTCGGTTGGAGAAAGTGTTTGCAATTATTTTATCTCCTTCTCTTTAATGGGGAAAGTTCTTTCTACAAACTAATCTAAGTGTCTCAGGTTGTTTAATGTTTCATCCCGGTTGTGGAATCTTTATAGAGGACGTTTTCTACACTTGGAACGGATACAGAGAATTTACTTTTTTAAAAGAAGTAACATGCTGTAAGCATGTTAAATAAGTAAATTGCGCTCACGTCAGTTATGTGGTAAATTCGTCTGATTTGATTCGCTTCCAGGTTTTTTTAAGAAGTTATGATTGTGACAAAGAAGAAAACATCCGAACAACTTTGGTCCGCCGGAGGAATTGTCAATATTTTTATGATATTGTTTATGATTCTATCTCATTAATTGGTGTCCAAAACTTCCTAAACATTTTATCACTATTTATCATCGTTTTGTTCCCCTTTCGTTGTACCACACCTTCGAAAGAAATTAGATTAAAACGCACCAGACATAATGCAGCACGTGGCGTGCATGATTGGGCTAATCTAAATTGATCCGATTGAGAAGCATACGATAAGTTGAGGGCTAATTTTAACGTCGATAATCGTAACCCAGATTACTTGAAGGTTACGATGGTATATAACGGAGATTTTCTAGACCTGTTATTTAGTCGTCTGTTTGATAGCGCTGAGAACCCCGTTTATCTCTCCTCGTTGTTGTTTGCGAAAAACGTGTCGCTCCGAAAAATAAAATTTCAAGCTTGTAGTGATTTTTGTTTTCTGTTTCAAAACATGGAATTTCGTGGAATTTTAATATTTATCTTACTGATTTTTGTAGCACATCGAGTCTCAACAAGTATGGCTTAATTGTGTTTATATATTCACCAATTTAAGACGACTATCCTATTTCTTATTTCACTTCCATACAGAGTCCATCGTGTGCTACTATGGCTCTTGGTCGGCCTAGCGTCCAGGTCGGGCTCAATTCCAAGTGGAGTACATCAATCCACATCTCTGCACGCATCTACTGTACACGTTTTTCGGTGTCGATGACACCGGAAGGGTGACGGTACTGGACCCATGGCTGGACCTGGACGATTTCGGTGGTCTAGGCAACATCCGTCGGTTCAACGAACTGCGAAACATCAATCCCAACCTGAAGACCCTGGCAGTGATTGGAGGAGAAACCGTGGATCCTGTTCTGTTCTCTACAATCGCCGCTAGCCCATCCCTTCGGACGGCGTTCGCGCGGAACGTGCGTGAATTCTGCCAACTGCATCGATTCGATGGCGCCGACATTGACTGGGAATATCCCGGGCTGCACGAGGGTGATAACGTGTTCTTCGATAAGGTGAACTTTGTGCTTATGCTGTCCGAGTTGGCCCGGGAACTGCACGGCCATGGGTTGTTGCTGAGTGCTGCGGTAGGTGCTAGCGAAAACATTGCCTCCATTGCGTACGACATTCCGGGCGTTGCGTTCCATGTGGACTTTATCAACCTGATGACGTACGACTACAACGGGGCCTGGAACGACTGGACTGGGCACAATGCACCGTTGTATGCTGGACCGTCGGACCAGAACGACTTCCAGCAGATGCTGAATGTGAACCACAGTGTCAACTACTGGATCAGCCAGGGCGCACCGGTCGCTAAGCTGATGCTCGGTGTTCCGGCGTACGGACGAAGCTTCACGCTAGCCAATGCAGCGCAGAACTGGCTCCGAGCTCCTGCCATCGGACCGGGCGTTGAAGGTCCGTACACGAGACAGCCTGGCTATCTGGCGTACCATGAAGTGTGTGGGAATTTCCTGCCTGGGACTGGCTGGACTCGGATTTGGGAGTCGGTACAACGAATTCCTTATGGATTCTTTGGTAACCAATGGATTGGTTATGACGATCAGGAAAGCTTTGCGGAGAAGTGCCGCTTTCTCAACACCTTCAACCTTGGCGGGGCGATGCTGTGGACGATCGATATGGACGACTTCGCAGGGTACTGTGGAGCAAACTATGGTTTACTTCAAGTGCTCAACAATTGCTTGTAATTGTAATTTGAAAGTTCTTCCTTAGGGTAGAGAAGTTAAGTTAGTTTATGCGGTTATCACACTGGTCGCCAATGGCGACATGGCCAAAGGCGACGGACTGTCAAACGACAATGACGTTACGTCGCCAGGGGTTCGTTGGCGAAATGAGCTTGCTCATAGCGCTGTACTGTCATTGTGTGGAATATCATATCTTTGTCGTGTTTTACTTGACTTTAAAGTGATTTATGCTTCTAATTAATTTTACAGGCATAGTTAATTTATAATCTTTCAGTATTTTGTTCTAAACTGCAGAAAACCATTTGAACCGAAAGTGGATGACACAAACGCTCACTGCCAGGTGGCCTGCCTTATCACACTACCGAGGGGGTCCATTATGTCAAACTAGGTGTCATCGACATCGACTTTGACAGGCCGTCGCCTTTGGCCATGTCGCCATTGGCGACCAATGTGATAACCGCATTAGATTTAGCCTTCTGTCAACCGATTTTATTTTTTTAGGACAGATTTAGTCCCTCACTTTCGCATGTATTACAAGTTCTTTGTATAAAACCGTCTCAGTATTTTAAACCCGCTTTTAATTGAACGTATAATATGTTTTTGAATTTACTTTTTATTGGCTATTCGAGATTCTTAAAGCTGAAAATTTATGGTCCCTTTATTGTTACGAATATCAAAGCTATCAATGTTATTAAATTTAAGTAAAGATATTTTTGATTTGTTGTAGTTGATTCAATTGTGTATAAATAACAAGAGTTTTATTTTTCCACTTTTAACAAGTCTGTATTCAGGACATAGTAAATTAAATTGGAAAATACAAATAAGTTGGAATAGAATTGTTAAAACTACGCTGTGAATGCTTTTCCGGAACACAGTTGTTTTATTACGACTTTTATAGCGATAAATAAATTACTTATTTGTTCCAGACAATTTATCATACGAGTTTGACTTTTCTGATTCTCTTTCTAACCATCTGTCATATTTAAACGCGAAAAAAACATGGTCGTAGTGAACAGTTTTCGGAAGCTAATTTTTAATGACGGCTAAAGTTGCGGTTTGCTCCCAATGCACCGCGATCATTCGGCCAAAGATGCAAAACTCGGAGCCAGAAAAATTCAGCACAGAGATGAGCATCGTTGAAGCATCCCACGCATACGAACTAAATTTAGCATTGGCATTTTGCGCATAGTCCCGATCGCGCTCCTGCGGCGAACAACACACTAACCAGGTCGACAAACAGACACACACACACCCACACACATGCCCGGGTGGCACCATGGAGCAACATGATCGCGGACTACTTACAAAATTTCGAGCACAAAACTCCGACCCAATCCATGCTGATGTTGGATGCTTCCATTTCGTCTTGTGATTTCCCTTTGACCGTTCGCACCTTTCGTTCAACCCGATGACTCATGGAACGATCGTCGTATGTCTTAATTTATTTACGCTCATCGTTTATCATTATGCAAGACAGCGAGAACCGGTGTGTCACTTTACCGTGCGGGGTTTTGTTTCTTTTTTTTTCTTGGAGGATTTTCTTTATTTATTTGGATATTTTCGGATGACAGATTCTGCATGCGTTTCAGTTTTCGATGAATTATGCTCAGTGGTATTAGATTATTATCATAACTTTAACCATAATCTTTTTTAGGTTCTTATTATCATGGGAGGAGTAAATGTGAAAAGCTTTTTTCGAATTTTTCCTATGGAAGCTTATTTTGAATTGGATATTATGAGGAGTTTTCCTCCTAATATAAGTCCATTCCGTGTAAAATTTACTCCTGGAAATGTTTTTATGTAACATCTAAAAATTGTTTTTTCAAAACAAGCTACATGGCTCAACATGCTGCAAATGTATCGTACTGCAAAACCTAAATGCAGCGCTCTTGGTGCTATTAATCGTTTTCACAAACCTCTCAAGCAATGGAAGAAATATTTTCCCTTCAATTTACTGTCAATTCAACACGATACACCATACGTCTCTGTGAAATCTACCACCAAATCAATTTGCAGCCCTTCAGCCGTAAGCGATTGCAACGGAAGATCGCTCTCATCGCCGGGAGAAAATAGTGCGAAAATCCCTCTGGGACGATCGTATCGAGGAAAACCCCCCCCTCCATCGAATAGCAAACACTAAATCGAGGAAGAAAAACTAGTCCACCGCAAGGTGTGCGTTTGAATATTTCATCCCATTTCGCAACGGCCAGTTGGGGGGCGATCGCAACTATAAAGGAAACAAAAAACAAGCAAGAAATACCCATACCGATCCGGGTACACGCACACCGGCTTCGTTGCGGCACCGGTCCGAATATCGGTTTGGATGGAAAATTATAGAATATATTTAGAATCCGAAGCAAGCCATGCCAACGAGCGCGAAAGAATCAACTCCCGTTTTGCCGCCCAAGGGGTAGGAGTCGGGCGCTCGCGTTTGTTAGCGATCACCTTTACCGCTCACCGTCAGCATCATCAACAGCATCGCACCCCTCCGGGTGACCCCCTCCTCCGTCGCCAACCCTCTACTCACCGGATGGTTCCACCGGTTTGCGTGAAAACCTCCGCGGAGGAAGATCCATCGCAAAATTCGAGTAGGCTGGAACCGTTTCGCTTTTGCCCTCATTCCGTGGCAGGCGGCAGGAGGAGGGGGTAGGAGGGAAAGCCGGAATCACCTTTCCACCACCCACCCAACGGGAGGGAGTGGGAGTGGTTGCCAACGGGCTGGGTCCTGGTTGTTGTGCGGACCGATATCACAACGTGAAAAATGGCTAAAAATATAAAACGCGAACGCCAGGCGCTGCGTATGCGGCACATTTCGGGTCCACCCGTCTGGCGATGACGATGACGACGCTGATGATGATGATCCGGACACTCTCGTGCACGATACTCAGCATCGTGGCGTGAAGCGTGCACGATGGTGTGATGTTTTGTCCGTTTCAGCACACATTTGTGTGATGGGGTTTCTTTCCATCCACCAAATCGAAACGTGGATGACCACCGGAAAGTAACCAACTGACTTACCGGATTTGAAGCAGGATCTTAAACATCTGCGTAGTAAACTTTTAATGCAAACATGACGAGTTACAGAACCATGGATTATCTCCAGCCAATCGTCACCGTCCTTGTTCGAAAACAAACTCTGCTTTGATACCTCAACGTAATAAACAATGCAACAGAGTAGTAAAAGTTTCATCGATTCCAGGTAGTTACCTTGCACCGCCCCACCAAGAGAAGGGGAAAACCCTCGGGTGGAAAAACCTTCATTACTTTCCAACTGATCTCCACCAGAAAACAGTTTTGGAACTGAACCGTCAGTGGTTTTCGCGTGTGAGCGACGGAAAATAAAGCAAAACAGAAGAGTCCATCGAACATTCCATTCCGGCGGGAGGAGGTGGTGTTTTGTTTTGGGGAGGAAGCGGTAAGGAACAGTTAAAAATAGTCTTGTGTTTGGGCGAGATTTCCCGTGGAGTGTTTGTACGATTTTCACATCATAATTTTACACGCTGGGTTAATCGAGGGGCTTACATAAAATCCTGTTATGGAGAGTGGGGGAATGAATATCTTTACTGGTTGTTTTCAACGGAGTTGTTGTTCCGCAAAAAGAGCTTTGAAATGTAGAAGAAACAATTACAACACTGTATTTTTGATATCTGCCAAAGCGGTTCTTATTTTTCGAGTATCTTCTTCAAAACTAATCAGCAACAGTGGCTTTCGATTCTACGGTCCTTTACGAAACGAGATTATTCACAATCCTGTGCTTGACAATTAGCATTCCGGCTAAGAAAAAGGGGAAAATAACTGTAGTTTAGTGTTCATTTCCAGTTCAGGTAGCAATAAGTATCTAGATTAAGGTTACTTTTTGTTTTAATTTAGGTTTTCCTTGACGAAATTTATGTATTTAAATTATTCACCAGAGATTTAAATGACTTGTTTAATATTTTTTTACGATTTATGTATCTCTAAAACTTAAGGAATATTTTTGATTCACCAACGGTTGATGATTATTCTTGGTGATTTTTACTTTTTCATGTCGAATTTTATATGAATTTTAAAAGGATCATAAACAGGAAATTGGGGCAAATGTGCCTCCTTAAGCGATTTGTTCTGTAACTTACTATAATTTGTTTACTAACCGCCGGCTTTATTGTTAGTACTATTTCACTCTTATTTCACTTGTCGTTGAGTTTCAGAAATATAAACGCAAAAACAACTATTCTATCATTGTTTTAAAAATTGTTAAAAATAACGTACGCTTTTGTGCTTTGGGGCAAGAGTGCCACTTAGTTTAACTTAAGGATTTAATAGAAAAATTGAAAATGTTAGCATGTGTGGGGCTTGAATATGTCAAGGGTGGTTAAAAAGACCATTTCAATATTTTTTAATAGTCTCTTGAGTCTTTTCGAGTTTCAGTCATTTGGCGAGCGTTTTCACTGTTTTCCATTCTGGAGCCGAGAAAACTTCTTTGGGACGAAATCCGCTTGTATCTATGCACTATCCTGCTTCATTGTGAACCCAACAACAACTTTTAAGTTTTTGGCAGCTTCACTTCACAGCAGATATAGGGGTGACATTCTTGTCCCAAAAGTTATTTCATTTTCAAACTCTAACTCGTACTCTAAAATATTAATACAAATGTGAACAAATAACTTAAAATAGTCTGAAAATCAACTTACAAAGAAGAAATGATTGTTATGGTGATATGAGATGACACAATTGTTTTAGTTCAAATGTAGCCAATAAAATCGAACATATTTTAAATAAACATTCTCCTCAAATATCCTATTGATGACTTTCAATAACTAAATTTAGCAGTATGAAGCAGACCCAGGGTGCACCAACAAAGTGTGAAAGCTCTCCTACGTACCTCGGAAAACCCTAATTATTCATGCATAGAGTGAGAAAGGGAGAGCACTGCTGATTCTGAACATTTAATAAACCAGCTCATTAGTCACTGAACTGAAGCGTTTCCCAGTCACCGTTGAGTATATGAGCGATAAACAACTCGTGTATGTGTGCGCACACACCAGGGACGTACTTCAAATGCCCGGTAGTGCCAACATCAACAGGAAAGCATCCTCATGATTCAATTCATCAATGGTTCAAATATTATTGTTTGTCCCACTTACTGTGGCGCTTTGCCCTGCAGCACACACCAGTAGAGGCGTAGTACAAGTGGCTACCAACCAACCAACTAACACACGCACAACCAAGCGGTGCAACAGAGGGAAAAAATCCCGCCATGGTGGACTTTGGGTTGCGAACCATTTTCCCACCCGTTTTTCTTCAAATATTTCCGCTGGTCAGTGCCGACCGACTGCGGTTTTTGGGTAAAGTGCGCTCTTCCGCCATTTGCAAAGCGGTTTTCGTTGAAGCTAGGAACATTTGTATGCTCGAAAGGGACACTACCACCATTCAAGTAGATAGTAGCGGGGTAGTGAAAATCCGCCGCTAGAGCAAACAGGATCCTGACACCCTTTTAAAGCGTATGGGAAAAGAAAACGTGCTTTCGCTGGTGGTGGCTAGAAAGGGGAATCGATGCCCGAATTCCTTCCCATCGAATGACGCCATCCGTCATCTCGAGGGATGGCTTTTCCTCCCCGTAATCGTTGGGTGCTGTAGACATGGGAGGTTTGTTCTTACCAGATAAAAAAAGCAGATAAAATGAAAAATATGAGTAAACCGTGAGTATTTATAAAACAATAAAACAATCCGTGTCCGTGCTAATTTTAACACACCTGACTAACGCGAACGGAACGGTTCGATGCGTGCGCAACACGGTTCGTGGTGTGCGCCGAGCACGACGACGTTTTGGGACGCTCGGAAGATCCGACAAATTTTTCCAAATCACCGTGTTCTCGTTCAGGTTCTTCCTTCGCCGGTGGTTGCCGGGATCGACGAGAGGTTGCACCATCACCGCGTACGTACTAACCACCACTACCACCGCGGGTGTTGGAGTTGGTACGTTCACATTCCACAGTGTGCTCCCTCAGGAGGAACCCGATGAGCGCAGATCTTGCGATCCTCTGCGCAAACGCACTGCTCCTCAAGGCGCTTCTCTTGTCGCCTTGCCAGGCCAATACATGGACGGATCCACCGGGAGAGCGTGTGTGCTCGTGCCCGAAACCGAACGGCCGGTTAGTAGATCAGCAACCTTGCTCCGACATTTATGAAACGCACCGCACCTTAGTGTGCTCCTAACAGTCGGTTCATTCGGTGTTCAGAGTGGATTGTCGATCCTGAAGCCTGACTTGCCCGGCTACCGACCCGTTTTTTCGCTCGCCGAAATTCTTCTCCGATCCGACCCGAGTGCGTGAGGGCGTGTGTGTGTGCGCGCGTGTGTGTGTATATACAGGGTGCGCAGGGTGAACCCATTCGAGTGGTTGCGTTCGAGACTTTCCTCCCGACAGAGACTCAAAACCGGGTGACTGCCGAGTACGCGTCAGCCCGCAGCAGTTCCGCGCGATCAGTGTGTTTTCCGTGTGTGTGCCCGAAGGTAGCAGAGGAGAGCAAAATGTCGTCGTCCGCCGTGACCACCAAAACGTCCAAGTACACCTACCGCTCGTCCGGAGGTGGTACCGCCGATGTCAGCATCGAGTACAGTGCTGACCTGAGCGCCCTGTCCCGACTGGAGGTGAGTTTTCCCCGGGCCCGGCTGCTGGAACTGGAACGCCACTGTGGTGCGGTGCAAGGAGTCGAGTCGCACTACGAACGGCCGTGCTGGTCCAAGGAACGGAAACTCCACAGAAACATAAACACTACTCACACTTCTGACGGAAACCATTTCGGTTGACATGCAATTCTGGAGAAAAATGTTACCACGAAAAACCAAAAAAGATGTCCTTATTCTTGTTTGATCAATTTCCATTTTGCACACAATATTACGTAACTCCTATGAGTTCTAATCTAGTAGGCAAAGTCACTTAGCTTGCCATAAAATTATAGTACCTGCTACGATCAACTATTTCCAACAATCCTTCTCTTTGAGTACTAGATTTTTTGGCTTCCATAATAGCTCCAGCTACATAACGCTATAATTTTGCCCACTCAATACTTACACGCCTACACTAGCCTCATCAGCCACTAAGCCACCACTGAGCACACTCAAACACAATCCTCTTTTCCACTAAACACAAGCTTCCGTTCGAAATCTTTACTGAAGTGTGCTCTATCGAAGCGAATAAAAGTAACAACCTCTTAGTGAACCTCTTCCCGGAAGATTCTCGAAAACTTGGTGCTAAGTGTGAAAAGCTATCGCTATCCCGCTGTCTCATACTGCCTGCCGCTCTATTTCTGCCGAAATTTGCCGATGAAATGAATGCATCCGCCAAGGTTTTTGAAAGTGTGAGAAAAGTGTGGTTGAAAGTTGGAATGAAAAAGGAAAACGGAAAAATGAATAGTTGCTATACTTTGTTAATCTCGGCACCTTCGCAAGCTAACCTGCCAAATTAACCAACGTGTCCATCCATCCAGTTGTGTGAGAGAATGGTGTACCCGTAAGTGTATTTTTGGTGCAAAATGATTCACCTACCAGTGAAACAGTGTGACCAACAATTCTAAAAGCGATATTCTCAAAGCTAGTGCATGAAAAGAACTAAAGGCCTGAACCCTTATGAAAAATGTCTTTGAATAGTATTGTGATGCAAAAATAGAGAAGAAAAAGTGCTTGGGAAAGAAGGTAGTGTAAAACATTGGAGTGGTGAGGCTACTGGAAAACATTGGAATGCTTTTGAACACAAGTGCTTCTTCCGGCGTTTAGTGATTGTTGGTAGTGTGACTCGGTTCAAACTTGCACAATGCGTAACGGGAACCTCAATCCATCCACATTTGCGCACCTCTGCTCAGCACTCTAAGATCTCTACGGTCTCATCTGCTTTCAGGACAAAATCCGTCTCCTGCAAGAGGATCTGGAGTCGGAGCGTGGTCTTCGCCAGAGGGTAAGTGAGAGTGTCTTTTGTATCTTTAAGAGTAACTTAACATTTCATGAAGTTAATATTTATGTAAGTAGTATAATCTTGGTTAAAATAAACGTCCTCCAGATTAACAGCCTCGTTCCATGAATTACAGTACGACCCTCATCCAATATCCGTGAACCAATAAATTCACGGCGAGAACTAACACTTTTAGGTCACATTTAAAAATAAGCCTCTTCCATCCGATCGATGGTCAGCGATCACTTGAGTCCATTTAGGCGATCCGTTCCCATTTCTTTCCACACGTCACAAGCCGCACTTCCGGTATCGATGTGTGACCACTAACGGGGACCACGAGTGCAAAGTTTTACGCCTCGTCGTGACATCTGCCCGCCTCTGCCTGTCACTCGCGACCCGATCATTTGAAGTCCCGCACCGACCCCCTTCACCTCCGCCCAACCTCGAACTCAGTGGCACTAACCTTGGCAGCCCGTATTTTTCGTCTTTCGGGGCCGGCAGTCAGTGATTGGCAGGCCCTAGGTTTAACGTTAAATCCTCCCAGAAAAGTGTTCCTTCGAGTGAAGTGAAGTCAATTACATCATCTCAGACCATCGTTCCACATCGCGCTGGCCGACGGTTTTTGTTCCTCGTTCTTCGTTCGGCGGAAGGTTCCGTTGGGTGGACCTTTTTGTAGGGTGCGGGAGGGATTGGGGTGCACATGTTGGTTCTGTATCGCATCCATTGCGAGCCGTTTTTGCTCTGCGAGCTCTAAAAATAGTTATCGCTCCGGCGATCGTACGGAGAAGGTGGTTTTAGAAAACCGTTTTCGTGCAAGGTGCGTACCACGTCCACACCGTGGGACGGATACATCTGTCTGTATGTGTGTTTGTGTTTTGCATTTTCCCTCAAAATGGCCAAAGCGGGGAAAAAATTTGCCTTTAAACGAAGAGTCGGATATATCGCTAGGCTAAGTGAACTTGGAACTCGGGCTCTTGAATCCCGCAGCCGATTGTTCGATCATTCGCCTCAAATGCCCTGCGCCGGCTACCAGAAATGCGTTTGCGTACTCCTTAGGTTCGTACGTTTCAAAGGGCGCCGCAACTGCTCTGCGCATCTGTAAGGCCGGTGCAGCTCGGTTTCGAGACATTTCGCATCCGCTCTTTGGCGCATTCCGCAGAGGGCAACAAGTTGACGGTGGCGCGTGTGCCACCAACTGTGCGAATCTTCGGTCCGAAGTGCGAGCTTGGCGAATCGCGTCGTGTCGTACGCGATTTTATGAATCAGGGCCTTGCGTCGTTTGTTGGTTGGTAATAAAATTATCTTCAAATCACAAAACAGAAGATCGTATCTCTGCTCCTCGTGCGATATCTTTATTGTCTGATGACTAAACGGAACCTATAAAGATCGAAACACATTTTCACATCCCCCACGACGTCTAGAAAAATTGCAATCGTCTGGCATAAATTTTAATTTGATGACGGAAACAACCACCACCACCAGGCTGTTTCAACATTTTACCTTTCGCTTTCGCCAATGTTCCAAACGATCATTACATTCCCGTGCCTTACCTTCGCTCGGTGCGTGTTTGAGATTTTCTCCTCCCGTCCAATCTTCCATCACGTAGGATTCCGTGGCCTTACTGCGCTCGAAATTCCTGCATCCAATAGTACACCCATCTATCCCGAACACCTATGGTCGGTCTCTATTTTTGCTAAAAATAGAGCACCTCCTTCGGACGATTGGCGCAACTTACCTGACACGGTTACACGCTCCCTTACCGGTTTTTCGGAAACGGTTGATGCACGGGGTTTCGGTTTGCCTTTTTTCGCTCAATGCTGACGGATTTTATGAGGAAAATTTTGCAAAACCAAACCCCGTTCACCGTTCACGCATGCACGATTTTATGGGTGGCGCGTTTGGATCGTTTTACCGGTAACGGTTGCAATAATTTATGCAAACGGAATGGCCTGGAAAACACGTACAACAAGGGAGTTGTGGTCGATTCTGAGCAAAATCGACTTTTCAAAACAAACAAGAAACGTTTTGGAGGACCATATCATTGTTTACTTAACTATCGAAAGATGCACTGAAGCTTGAGAATGTTTTATGTGTTTTAATTTTCAGACGAATAAATAGTAGTTTTCAGAAATTTGAAACTTTTGGAGTTAGTGTGAAATGTTGAACCAGTGAGATAAATGCTTAAAATTTGAACTAATTATATCAGATCTCTTTTTGAAGTGAGTCTATGACAACTCAAAATAACTCATTATCCAATTTCATCTTTTCCATCTACTTACCCGACATTTTTAAATAAACCTTTCCTTATGCATAATTAAAAATCAAATTTCTTGCATCTTCCGTGGTGATTTAGATTGAACGTGAGAAGGCCGATCTCAGCGTCCAGGTGATCCAGCTGTCGGAGCGCCTCGAGGAAGCCGAAGGTGGCGCTGAGGGTCAGGTAAGATGACTGTCTATAAACCATTTCTAGAAATGAGAGACTCTTTACATTCATTTTCTAATTTCGCAACCAATTACAGCTGGAGATCAACCGCAAGCGGGATGCCGAGCTGGCCAAGCTGCGCAAGCTGCTGGAGGATGTGCACCTGGAGTCGGAGGAGACCGCTCACATCCTGAAGCGCAAGCACCAGGAAATCGTCAACGATTTCAACGAACAGATCGAGAGTTTGACCAAGTCGAGGCAGAGGTAAAAGAGGCGCTAGATTGCTTAAACACACACACACACTCACACAAATGTATGACATAAAGAAAAGACTCAGGTGATCCAAGGTAGGATGAACAGTTAAGTTTTCCTGCGTCTTCCGCCATATAATAAGTTGGCGCTGTGGATGCGGATTTTTCCAACGTTCATTTCACACTTTTGAAACGTTCGTGTTTTCTTTCCCGAACGGAGGGAATCTACACTTCGACAAACGCCCACTCAGTCGCCCACCACATTCGAGTGGCCACTTTGCCGGTGATGATTAAGGCAGACGATTCATCACTCGGCTTCCTTCATGGTTCCCCACACGCCAAAGATCTTTTGCTATTTTTCATCGGAGTTTAACTTTTCCTCCCAAACGGTTTTGCGCACGTCACGCGGGCACGTTGCAACCCGTTTCGGGGCCCATCTCTCGGGTGCGAGATCACATAACTGCCAACCACCGCCAGCGCGCGGTATTAAAGTTGTCCATATGGGTTTGCTCATTCAGTTGTCTCAGCTCCTGTTCGGCCAATCTTGTGCCACGTAACCTGTGAAACGAATGCCGATGACGATGATGATGTTGATGATGATGGTGAATCGGCGCAATCATTCCGTCGGTATGTAAACAGAGCGAGCTGGCACGGGCACGGGAACGCTGGGGCGATTGGCTAGGGGTCCGGGGTAAGTCCCGGGGGTTGGAAAACGCTCAGACACCGAAGCCGGTGACAGGTTTCGGGGCTGGCGATCTATTTTAAGCGCTCGCGAACGGTGTGTGTTGCTTAAGTCCGGCGGCCCCAAAATGTCGAGAGCAAGCGCACGGTCGCCACGGAGCGCAACGTTCCACAAGCACTCACACACACACACACATAAACTGCAAACTGCTACCGTAAGGTGGCTTAGAGGCATTCCTTTCCGTCTTTGGATCACCTGTTGTTTTTTCGCACCTTCGGCGTGCAGCTAAGAAAATAATAGCTAGAGGGCTGTAACTCACAACCTACGCGAGTTATGCGTGCCGTGGTCGATATGAAGATCGTACCGAGTTAATGCGTCCTCCATCTTGTCTTTCCATCGCCGCAGAGTCGAGAAGGAGAAGTCGAAGCTGCAGGCGGAAATCTACGAGCTGCTGTCGCAAGTCGAGAGCGTCTCGAAGGACAAACAGATCAGCATCAAGACGATCGAGAAGCTGGAGGTGCAGGTGACCGAGCTGAACATCCGCATCGAGGAGCTGAACCGCACGATCGTGGACATTACCTCGCACAAGACGCGCCTGTCGCAGGAGAACATCGACCTGGTGAAGAGCGTCCAGGACCTGAAGCTGAGCGTCGAGAGCATCTCGTACTCGAAGACGCAGCTGAACTCGCAGCTCGAGGAAGCGAGACGCCGCCTGGAGGAGGATGACCGCCGCCGGTCGATGCTCGAGTCCAGCCTGCACCAGGTCGAGACGGAGCTGGAGTCGATCCGGCTGCAGCTGGAGGAGGAGTCCGAGGCCCGCCTGGACCTGGAGCGCCAGCTGGTCAAGGCGAACGGTGAGGCCGGCACGTTCAAGTCCAAGTACGAGGCGGAGTGCATGGCCCGCGTCGAGGAGGTGGAGGAGATCCGCCGTAAGTACACCGTGCGCATCACCGAGTCGGAGGAGCACATCGAGTCGCTCCAGGCCCGCCTGAGCAAGCTGGAGAAGGAGAAGAGCCGGCTGTCGAGCGAAATCGAGGTGCTGATCATCGATCTGGAGCGCGCCAACAACGGCATCCGCGAGTACACCAAGCGCATCGAGGTGCTGGAGCGTACCAACATCGAGATCAAGACCCGCCTGGAGGAGACGATCGCCCTGTACGATCAGTCGCAGCGCGACCTGCGCCAGAAGACCACCGACTTCCAGCGCCTGTCGCAGGAGCTGGACAAGACCCGCGAGCAGAACAGCCAGCTCGGACGCGACAACAACAAGCTGCAGAACGACCTGCACGAGTCGCGCAGCACTGTTACCGAGCTGACGCGCCGCCTTCACGAGTATGAAGTCGAGCTGCGTCGTCTGGAGAACGAGCGCGAGGAGCTGACCGCGGCCTACAAGGAAGCCGAAGCCGTAAGTACCTGACCTCCGTGAGCTGTGGACATCTCCCGCGGACCTGTACTAACACCAGCTTATTTTCCTTCCATCTGCCAGGGCCGCAAAGCTGAGGAGAAGCGTGCCCAAGCCCTCTCGGCCGAGTACGGACAGTTCCGTCACGACACCGAGCGCCGCCTGTTGGAGAAGGACGAAGAGATCGAATCTATTCGGTGAGTACCCATCCGTGGTTAAATGTTAATTAGGAAACGACCCGTTAATAATAATGGTCATTGCAAGCCGTAATTATGCATACACTACTACAAGCCAGAACCGAACAGCTGCCATCCATTCTCGGTTTAAATATCGCACGCATCTGTTGGCACTTTTAATGAACCGCAGATATGGAATGACAGTCGTTTAAAAGCGCGAAAACATTCGGACAAAAGGTTTTTGGGTCGAACTGACTGACATTCCCTTAATAGAGGTAGATGGTATAGCGCACATGATGAGAGTTATGTTTCGTGCATTATTGTAACAGTATCGATGCTCTGCGACATAACTTTCTGTTACACAAACGACCAGGCGCCTCCATCGATTACAAACTACTGGGCGTCTCCATCGACTAAGGTGTACGAGTCGCCTCCATCAATGCATGACCATGTGCTTGATATGAAAATCGGCGCTCATTAATCATTTGAGTGGTTGTTTTCATAAAACAATTTGATTTGGGTATAATCCCAAATGAAGATCCCTTCTATATTATGGACCTTTTGGAAAATTGAACGTATGGAACTTATGGAAAATTTAACATCAAATTTGAGACGTGGTAGATGTGGAGCATGTTAACTATTAATATGTTTACATATTTTGCTTACATTACTGGACCTTAATTGATACCTGGCAATAAGAACTTTAATAAAATATTTTAAGAATTCTGTCATCGTACAACATAATCTGTATTTAATCTAAAATAGTTTGGTGAAAATTTACTTGTTTGGAAAAACTTTACAAACCGTGCTACTTTTTCTTTTGTAACAATTTGAAACTCATCGGCTTTAGTTTATAAATTACTTTTCTTTCTCAAAAAACTTTTCCGAACCAATAAAGAGAATTTAGAATAATTTAGGAATTATTATTATTATTAATAGTGAATGAATTTTAAATGCTTTATTTTACTACACTACACTGCAGTAAAATAGAATCTATAATTGGTTTCTTTGAAACTAATTTTCAATCCTGCAGGGTTGATCAAAATTCCAACTATTTAACTTGAACTTATTTATTCATATTTTTAAATGCTTTGTGCGTCGCAAAAAGTAATCGTAAAGCGAAACATTTCCAAATGCTCTCGCTTTTAGAACGAATATAGTTCGGTTTGTTGACCGCAAGCAGTGAAAGTCAACCGCCTTTCTGTCGAGTACCACCCTGCATCAACTTTCCTGCAGCAACGCATCCTCATCTTGCGGAATGTACCGAGCTGCACGAGTTTGCATCGAAAATATCTCACCCCTCGGTGCACGTTTTCTTCACTCGAACTTGAGCGCAATCTCGAGTGGCGTAACAGCGAAAAGCACATTTCCGGTGGTTCTAAGCTGTCGTTATCGCGTCCTCTTGCCCGCGTTGTTACATTCTAAGCACAAATAGTCACCGGCAAGCAATGGTTTGCCAACTGCCGGGTACTTGGCATTATCTCATTCACGATCGAGCGCGATCCTTTTCACTCGAATCGAAAGTTGTTGATCGATTGCTTTCGATCGGCGTTGCCCTTCCCAATGCTTGTGGCTCAGTCGATCAGTCGATGACCGGCCAAGGTGAAGAGCAGCTCAGTGAACTGGCAGTGATCTTGCTTTCGATCTATTTGCATTAGAATTTCTCCACCGTCGCAATTCGACGACTTAAGTGAATCTGATTTATCGAACCGCTTGTTCAACCGTTGTGCAGTGTAGAGTGTGGAAGATTTTTCAATTTTATAGGCATCTTTCGCAATGTATTCACCGTTCCGTGCCTTTAATGCGTCCGACGTTTACTAATGAAGATCATTTAACTGGATGCGATCATCAAAATTCACCAAAACAAACAATTTTGTCGAAGACACATTAAGTAGAGAAGAGAGATTAAACGTGACAAGAGCGATGAAGCAACCCCGAGTTAAGAGGGCACGATTTTATTTTATGAGATAGATGTCAAACGTGTTTTGCGACATCGGTGTTAATTTGTGTCCGTGAAGGTGCCTGCTTGCGTCACAAAATGCAGGAATTGGTCCAGCGTTAACACGTTTGATGATAAATTGGAACGGATGGATCGTCCAAAGTGTTCGATATTTTTAACACGAAATGGCAGAAAATTTTGGATTCTATTTTCGTAGGCATTCAAAGCAAAAGTCAAATGGTGAAAAGAAGTTGAAAAGATTTTGATCATCGGAATAGAAAAATTACCATCATAATTGGAAAGAGATATCAGAGATCAGAGGCAAATTTTCAGGTTTTCCACTATCTTATCAAAAGTAGTGTCAAGAAGTTGATATTTTAACGATATTTATCAATATCGATCTCTTATTGACAATATTTGTTGTAATTTAATGGGAACCAATTGATTTCGGGGATGTTTGTGCTAGAGGCTGTTTTTAGCAGCATTTGCAAGTGCTTTGATGTTTTATTTTCCAAATTTCTCAGGAACCAACAAGTTCCAAAAACATTTTTCTCGTAAACATGTTGATCTTTACTTTACATAAACCGTGGTGTTTATTGTTCACAAATGAATTTTTAAAATCAAGGGAAATCATGCAACAAAACGCTAAGGCATTTTCTGAAGTCAATTCGAAGGATTAATTTAAACTCTAATATATTTTTGATTTAAAGAATAGGTTTGAGGAAGTGTTATTTTCTCAACTCAAGAAAATACCGTCAACAAACTATAATTTAGGATCAGCCTTTTTCTTATATTGTTGACATCCAAGCATTTATTGCTTCAGAAACAATTTGTTTCCTTCCGTAGAAGCTCTAGAAAACGTCATAACAGAAGGCATTCCGTTGTTAAATATACTTTTGATCTAGATTTCTCTGCTGAGTAATTGACAAAAATACTTGATGGATTAATCCCATTTTAATTTTAGACAGGACAGAAGATTGCCCTACTGACATTGCTTTCGTGAGCGAATTTTGCAACCGTGCAAAACAATCCTCACCAGTTCAGTCACAAGACATGATTGCCATTTTGTCGGCACGAGCAAAACGTGTACGCAATAAAACAAGTACCCCACCGGGTAATGAGCCGATGATATCACTTGGTTTACCAGTTTTTAAATGATCCACAAACAAGAAAAGAATATATAACGCCAACAGTTTTTGTACGGGGCACGCATTAATGGCACGATCCGGTACGTGAATCGCACGCCATCCTAATCATCAACCAGTGCTGCATTGCATTGTCCTTTATCATCACCCCGCCCTAAAAATACACCTACCCGATCGTGCTGTTCTATTTCCGAACGCTATCAATGTTGTTGTCGTCGCCTTCGTCACACTGCGCGACGATGCTTATCGTGCTTTCTCGATCCCGTTCTTTACCCGTGTTCCCGCCGTGCCGTGCTGTAGCTGAAGGTGGTTTTCCTTTACGAACATCGAGTACTCAGGAAAGCGAGGGGAAGAGAGAGAAAGAGGGAGAGAGAGAGAACAAGAGAGGAGCTAACTGAAAAGACCAAAGTCACCGTCTTGGGAGGAACAGCGTACGGACAAAACGAGCAACCTAATTACGCGTAAAGAATCCTAGCGCTGAGAGGCGAAAAAAGGCGACTATTCGAGGGTTTTTGAGTGTTTGTGTGGGTCCATCGGAACATCGGAATCGGCCGTCTCGCTCGAGCAGCTTCGGTGAGGAGATGGCACCACTGTTTGCGTTGGACAACCGGTGCGAACGGCGCGAGAGGCTCATCCCCACCCATGTGTACCAGGGCAACTACGGGCATGCGATGCACTACTACCAGCCTATGATCGACTTTCTCGACGCGAAGAGTGCGAGCTCGGAGCGCTGCGAGTCGCCGCTGCCCGATCCCCGGTGCCCTTATCTGCCGTACTCGGAGGAGCGCGGCCTGAACCGCTATCACACCGGGTACTTCCACTTCCGCCCGTACACCAACGGCGAGGTGGTGCGGCTGTCGGAGCGGGCGGTCGCGACGGCGGAACGGTACCTGCCCGACTACCGGTTCGACATAAAGCGCTCGGTGCTCAGTTTGACCGCGACTGCCGACGCAGCTAGGCTCAAGAAGCACGTACCCGCGGACAGTGTGATCGAACGTTACGAGCGCAAGGTAGCCGCACGGAGAGCCCAGGACACCGCGGACGAGCGACGCACCAGGATGGCACTGCAGAAGCGCACCCAGTTCTACGGCGACCTGAAGTCGGGCGACGAGCTGTCGCCGCAGCTGAAGAAGGCGATCAAGGGCAAGTCGGCCGACCAGATCAAGAACATCCTGCTGAACGAGTCGCGCCGGTCGCGCGAGTCCGAGGAGCGCTCCCAGAGCCAGTTCAACAGCCGGTTCTCGTCGACGGTGACGCGCCAGCAGGTGGGCAGCCGGGCCAACAGTGAGGTGCGGTACATCGTCAAGCGCACGACCAGCACGGTCGACCTGGGCCAGGCCGCCGAGGAGGCTTCGAGCCAGTACAAGGCCGTCCACACCTCGGTCGACAATGTGCGCCGCGAGATCAAGAACTTCGCGTCCAAGACGCAGGAGTTCCTGCACGATACCAGGTGAACAGAACCCATCACCGCTTCTTCCGCTCCAGCAGCAACACCCAATCACTCCATTCCAACACACACGCACACCCAGCACCCGCTTAAGCCTTCGGTTCTAGAACTCCAACTTATCCTATCTCCACACCGTATTAGCCCTCGGAACGAAACGGCGTTCCTTGAGGATCACCCGGAACATCTGGACTCTTTGCTCTTACGAAGTTGCTCTTACGTCACAACAACGCCATAACGATGAAAACAAAATATGGCCACCCAAATGTCGCCATTCTCTTTACTATCTCACATCAGTATCCACAATGGACATAAATAAGACGTCTTAGGTGATTCTTTCTCGCTCCAATATCTTTCTCTCTCCCTCACTCTACCTCTCTCTTTGCTACCTTGGTAAACTATGTCGCGTAAGGACGTTATACAAAGTGTTGATCATGCGTACATATAATGTACCTTGCCTAGAGTTAACGATGTGTTCAGACCTTGGCGAACTAGAAAAGTGTTCTCAATCGGATTCCAAGGTATGATTATGTGTTTCTTCTACCCGACCTCATCCTCATACATTATCCTAACCGATCGAATGTGTTGCCATCTTTCCTCTTCTCTTATGATCGTTGCGTATTCATCGTCTCCCACGACTGATGCAATTCTTTGACACTCTTTTTCGCTATTTGCTACGGCGCATGTCAGTTTTGCAGTTATGCAAAATGACACTTTTTCGAGGTTAACTGCACCGACTCGTGGTGGCATCTACTGAAGAGATGTCTACTTTTCTGTCGTTTCGTTTTCTTTTAACTTTCCGCTTCCCTTCGGGATTTCGGTAGAACTTTCACATGTTTTCTGTTTTGCCATCAATTCATCAACCCCGCTCTCCGCCTCCGTTGGACAGGGTAGCCATTTTTTTGTTCGGTCACTCTGCAGTAATGCCGTTGATTGGTCCGACAAGCTTATAAATATCGTGTAAAAGAGATAGGTCCTCTATCAACTGCTCTAACGTGGCGGTCGTCACTGTGGACGACATCCGTCTCCGAGCTGGCGAATGGCAAAACATTCGCGCAAGGACACGCGCAAGTTCTTCTTCTGTCAGACACGGGGTGGGTGAAGAGTGTGTTCCGAACACGGTACATTCCTGAGGGTTTAGTTTTTTCCTATTTTTGCCAGTCTTCTCGACCGGGGTCTAGCTGTTTGCAGAGATATGTATTTGCTTCTTTTTGGTTCACGATCGCCGTCGACCAAATATTCGTCGTTCAGGTTACCTTGAACTGTATCTTGTTCGCACCCGAACCCATATTTCTCACCATACCGCGGGATGTGCGACAAAGGCTATTTATTTATTTGTATTGCAGATTTTTGTCACTACACGAACGATCGTACGTTTTGACTTGCCGAAATTTATTACGTAATACGCCTCGTTCTCTTCTGTTGTGTAAAGTACGTTGAAACTAAAA
>KE525348.1:376639-410085 GCA_000441895.2 Anopheles sinensis
TTTGTAATAAAACTGATTTTCTTGTGTAAGTAGTGTAATGTGATTCAAATACTTCATTGATGTTAAAAACGAAACTATATTTTAAATTTATTAACTTTACGACATCAATGAAGGGTTTTATAGAAAATTCCAAACATGATAATTTTAGATTTTTTTATTCAAAGTCAAATGAATCTGATCGATCAATTTTTTATATTTTTATTTTTTTATTTATTTGAGAGACCCGATCGAAGTCCGTGCTAAGGCTGATTATCGAGCCTGACAAGCTTGCCGACCCCTGATCTAACGCTTTCGCATCGTTCTTCGTTGCATCTTCCTCTTCTTTCATCCCTCTCGTTCTTCAACCCTTTCCTGGTGGTATTCTCGCTTCCATGCTGGTAAAGGTAGACGATTCGCAAAAAAAATGAAACAAACAAAATGCCGAAGCCTACACCGGTCGTCCACACGGTGTCCACATACAACCGACCCAAGACCGGATTGAGCCTCACTCCGCGTATCCCCTTTTAACAACCCTTCGCCGGCTGTTCCGCGGTTCAGGGGGTTATTTTTTGTTTTACTGTTCAGTTCCCTTTTTCCCGCATTTCGTCTCTTTGCATTCGACGGATTGTTTTACCGTTTTGGTGTTTTAAAAATTCTCATTCACTGGCTCTCTCGTTTTGCAAGCCGCCCTCGTTCCCTTTTATGCTACTCTTTCTCGGCTTCTCTCATTCATTTGCTTTCCGCTTTGCACCATTATTCTTCTCATGCTCACAGTACAACGAAACGGGTATGTAAGGATTAAAACGATAGGTTCACCAAGTGGAAACGATTAAAAACCACTGAGAGGATACAGGCGACCTACAGCCAGCAAGGTGTAGGGCTCGTTTACGAATGTTGGAAGGTTGTAATTTAACATACCTAATACCTAAATAAAAATCAAAACTGATGAATGATTATGTTGCTAAGCACTAAGAGCACATATTTTTGGAATAGAAATTTTATCCACTGTGATTGTTTCCTCGTCTACTATTAGAAGCCAATTATTACCATAATTATTTTCTGCTGCTCCATAGGTGTTAAAGAACATAGCAAATTCATAAATTAAACATACATATACGTTTGACACTTAAACAAGTAAGTATATATTATTTGTTAATACAACACGAAAATCGAAAAAATTTCTTACATAAAGAATTAGAACGATTAATTTTTTATTAATCAATTTAAAATTGAATTGTATAAAAACTTGTCGTACTCACCAATATACATGAAGATTCGTATGTATAAAAACATATTTTTAAAAGACTCTTGATTAATTTTCCCCGCATCGTAATTTATGAAATTTTATCTTCATAAAAACCGGAACTATCTGATGTTGTTAAAATAGTTTTGGCTATTGTTTGTCACATGAAACGAAATCGAACAAATAACAATTTCGAATAAGCGACAGGTGTCGTCGGTTCATTTTTAGAACGAAATATTAGAACCCAATCATTAACTGCAATGTATGTTTCTGAGAACGCATCGCCGACGGTGCTGGTGACTGAATCTGTCATTCAATCGACCATGTGCTCCCCGAGCAAAACCGGTAGGCAAATGCGGGTTCGAAACACGACGGCAATCATAACCTTGCCATACTTTCCACCCCATTTGCGAAAACTGCGCCGCCCCGGGAAGCGACAAAAACAAAAACCGACACCGGAAAACGTGACCAAGTGCTTCCCCGATGCATCCTGCAGGCGGCCACGGTTTTCTCCTAGACCGAATTTCCCTAACAGACGGCGGAGCCAGGTTTTAGGGAAGCTATTGTCACGCTCCATCAGTACAAGTGTGTGTGCCGGTTGGTTCCTTCCCATCGTTCGTTTCGCCCTCGAGCGGGGAATTCTGCATGCAACCCCTTGGCAAATGACGCGGTGTAGATTTCGTTGCACTTATGCGAAGTGACAAGCTTATTTGTCTCCTCATTCCTTCTTCGGACACGGCACGAGTGGCTCTGAAGTGTCGTGGTATGGAGAATAAAAGACACAGGGGTTGGGGAGTTTTAGCGGAGAAAAATGTAAAAACTTCATCGAACTCCTTCCGAATAGCAGAAAGGGAAACGAGACCAAACGTTATGCAGGGCCGAATGTTCAAGTGCCCAAAGAGGGTTCGAGGAGTTGGAGACCATTTCTCACCATCGATGTAGGGAAGGAAGGAAGAGTATATTAACACTTTTTGCTAACACACATGCTGAACACAAATGCAGTCTGGAGGATATGTACACGGTCGGAAAGTTTTTTCGCCTTGTTTGACACTATTATGTTGATCCTTTTTTTTAAATCACCTCTTTTCTATTTAGCTCATTGCAGCACAAATGCATGTGACTTACCATTCAATTTTCGATGAAACTCATCAGAATTAATTTAGTTTACGTTAACCAAAATAATGACTGCCAAAAGTAAATTAATCGCCGCGATAAGCTATCTTATCTATATTTAAAGTTCATGTAATGACCAAGAATTTTGAAAAATAAAATACAGATTGATTATTAATTATTAATTCTACTGTTTGCTCGAAAACAATTTTTCAATTATGTTAAATTTAAAACGTGCTCAAATTGCTTGGTTTAACGGGCGATACCAAAATTACTTACCAGCCGTAGTTGACAGTTTTCTTCTGGGAACAACTTTTACTTCTCCCTCCCGAACTAACCGCAACCGAGACGGGAATTCAGATACCTTGTGGTGGCTATTTTTTACGCAATTTTCCAAAATGTCTCGGTTACTTGATACCTTGATAGGTGACAAATATCTTGGCCTTGTTCCCCCGCCGAGACACTCGTACGTGGCGAAGTGTGAGCCGGAATAAGAACGTGGTTAAACAACTCCCTTCCAACAGAGATGATGATATTACTTTCCTTTTTCTTAGCACTTTTGTTTGTTTGTTTGACAACGTTGAGAATGTGGGGAACCTGGTGGCTCGCTTTCGGAGGAGCAGAAACCGGCCAACCTGTTTACGAACATGCATCCGTCAGGCGCCCGGAATGCAATTGTGCTTCAGACCGTACCTGATCGTTTTACCGCGGGACACAAATCCCTTCCCTTTTGTTTTCGTGAAACAAAACACAGAAGAAAAAAACCATAAATGCATCCATGCAAAGGATGCGAAACAAAACGGTCGCCCGGGGGCTCTTCGCGTTGTCGCTGCTATTAATAATTGCACGGATGTGCTGCGCCGCATGCACTTCCTGTGGCATCGATCGGGTTTATCCTCCCCGTTCCTCGCAATCAAACCCGGCGAACGAGGTCACGTCGGTTGGCGGTAGTTGCATTGATTTACCTCGCTCGAAATCCCACAGAACAGAACTCCTTCCCTCCATTAGATCGCGAGAGATTTGATAATCGGCATTTGAACGCAACACGCAGCGGGCCGGAAAATAAGTCCACAGTTGGTTTTGCACAAACATTGCGAACCTCCCCCCACCATGTCGGGAATGCTGATTGGGTGTAGGACGAGTGTTTTATTTTCACAGCCCGACCAGGTGGGAAAATCGTTCCACTTGATCACGTTGTAGGTTTCGAGAACAATACCGACTGCCGATGGTGGTTGTGAAGGGAGCGGGGCATTGCATTAAGTGCTAGGATTAATTAGAGCAAAACGAACCATATTTGGTGTTTCACTGCGTCGTGTAGGGAAGTTGTAGGGCTTTATTCGTTATTGAATGTGACTCACCGTAACCACGCGTCATCGTCACTCAAATGGTTGGGGACGAAAAGATTAACTAAACTTTATTTGACAACCGTGATACATCTTCCCTCATCAAGCTCTAAGTAACATGAAGTTGTGTCAAACTGCAGCATCTTAGCGAAGTGGAATGGCTTGTTTCAGTTTTTGATGTCATGCAGACGAGATATACATACATCAACCTAAAAGTTAGGGAAAATATGGAAATGCTGTGATAAAATTTAATGGAAAAATACGTAATTTAAATACTTTGAGCTGAAAGTCACTGATTTCCGCTAGTTGCTAAAATCAATATTTTAATAAAACAGATATGGTTTATACTGTAAATCGAAATTTTCACTTGGTTTCCACTTAGTTTGCTTAGCCCGGAAAATACAAATCCCTGTTCTACGTTGGGTTTCCAACTATTTCTTTCATTTTATTGAACAAAAAAAATTCTGTGATTGACTTGAACAAATTTGACTGTTCCATAAAAGGAGTTGTACAAATAGATGGTAAGCTTATTGATGTCACGTTACAGGAAACGATATTTTTATTTGAAAAAATGTACTTAAAGTCAATATTTTATTAATACGGACATACTTTAAATCTGATTGTAATTTTTTTCATGTGATATGATTTAAATCGATCAGGTATAAATTTCAAATCGATTCTGTTTTAAGAACTCATGCTTAATTATTTTTGAATTAATCGTCAGTAAATATAAACCCTTACTTTGTTCTTTGTGAAGTTGAGCACAAATCTTTACCGATAAAAATAGTAGTATCTGGGAATTTTATGTTATTTGATGATTCAAAACGATTCGTAAGCGAACATAATGAAATAACGATTCGCTTGAAAGATGCACTCTGCACGTTGCTTGAAATGCTATTATCAAATGTTCTCCGTTTGTGTTTTTCATCGTTCTCTATCTTCGGCTACCTTCATCTCGTCGCCGGTGGTAAATCGTTGGTGGTCACAAAATTCCCTTTGTTTTGATATCCTTTAACGCTATCGCATTTGGGAGAAAAAAGAGAGAAGGAAAAAAAGACCTACAAAACACAAAACACTTCAAACTGGACCACGTGTTATAAATTTTTGGAAATGGAATCTCAAAGCGTTCCGGTGATTCGTTCTGTCAAACGAACCCTTGCCTAAACACTAGTTGCGAACGTATCTCACCCAGAAAACACCGTGATGACCGAGGGATAATCCGGCTCGTAGCTTCTTCATTGATTCCGATCGCAGAGATTTACAACAAAGCGCAATCTTACGAATGAAATTCGTTACCTGCCGGAACGTTTTGCATCGCAAACAAACGGGTTTGCCGATGCTGGGGCCAGATACAGGAGATTTTCTTCAACGTCAGACCAAACCCCACCGGGGATCGTAAGATCTTTATCAGGGTTCTACCATTCGCCTTCATCCACTTTCAGCTCGAGGTCCTTCGAGGCTTTCCTCTTGAGCGAGGAAATGCATGTGGCTCACGCTGATCCACACGTCCGCGATGGTTAACCATCAAGAGTGTTCCTTCATGCGGAAGGGTTTGAAAGATGGCACTTCGCCAACACTTGAGAACGGGACGAGACGGGGATAAAGCAAGGCCACACACCGTAAGAAAGAACTCGGGCAGTGAGACCGTTTGGACGACGTTGCAAAAATGCTAAATTAAATCGTTCTCGGACTCGACCGATCAGCGTTGAATTACACATTTTCTCTTTCCGTCCTACTTTTTCGCGTAATCGATCGGAAACTACATCCGTTCGGATCGAGTTGGGGAGGAATCGTGTCGAAAAGCGGCAATCAAAATGCAGTTGAACGTGTTACGGCGGATGCATTGAGTACCACTTCCCTTTATTAAAACCGCTGTAAAGAGAATACGGTGGCAGTTAAAATGTAGCACGCGTTTTTTTACTCTAAACTTTGGGGGTTGAAACTTTTTGACAAACCATTTAAATTTAGAACTTACCTGTAACCTAAATGTTCTCTCCATTCATTAATTTTAAAAGCATTTGTTCTTTTTTCAAATATAAGTGATTAATAATTAATCGTATACTTCCCACATTTGAACACAATTTCACTTTGCTACTGTCTTTGGAGTCATTTCCTGTTCGATTGATAGCACTTTTCGAATGAAGATTTTATTCACAGCATACTCTTAAGATACGTCCTTTGACATTGCTACTTCTTCATTCCGCTTTACTCTTCACCTTTATCCGTTTCTTTCGTTGTCCCTTCTTTGGGTAGCGTTGATCTTTTCGTTCTACTTCATGGATTATTTTTCGCTCTACGCAACACTCTTCACGTTCGTTGTGGTGCGATTCATCAACCTTCAAGCTGTTTCGGCAAATTAAGATATTTAAACACTGAATCCAACCGGCGAGGTCTGGAATGGCCCTGGGCGCGTCCTCTCGCGAATAGAGAAAACGGAAGAGAACTTCGCGAACGGATGAAGAAAGATTTAAACAAGGCGTTGAGGCGAAAGAAAGAACGACGAGCGGAATCAAAGGTTAAGTTATGATCTGCTTTGCGTGTGGAATCTCATCATTGAGGAAGTGTGGATCTTTTAATGATCTTAGCGCGGTTTTCAACATAAATTTGGTGGAACGAACGGATGACAAGCCAATCGTACGCCTTTAAATGAAGTAGTATTTTTTTTTCTTTATAAACGGAAACGGTTCATTTGCTGTATGTTTTTATTCGAGTAATATTTTATCATAACCTTGCAAATAGTATCCATTCTTTACCTTTCTGTTATACGACATGAGGTTATTTCGCCTACAATGAATAATTAAAGTAGCAAGAATTTCAATGGAAATGTAAAAGGATGCTCGGTTGGTTGTGACTAATAGAGCATAAAAACTAAAGTTTAAAACAGAACAACAATAGACGAACGTAAACTCACCCACAGAATCAATCGAAAGAGAAACTTAAAGCGAACGCGAAATAAATCCTACAGTTGCCAAATGGCAGTAACAAAATGAAGTCAAATATTTGAGAATAACGGTGCATCACCGAAATTCACGACGTTACATCGTGGATCGAAGGGCTTTATCAATTATGCATTGAGCAAAAGACTGAACATCAGATCCGCGGCTTCAAACCTGCCATAGTTTTTTTTGTGACTGTTCAACGGAATGTTGGTAGCATTGGCTTGAACCCAAAGGTTCCTAAATGTTTGATGTTGCATCGTAAAAAACGTTGATTTTAAAAGACTTTCAAACCCAAATTTTCAACTGCACGTTATCGAGCAAAGATACTGCGCAGACTCAACGAAAAGCTTGCTCTGGGGTTTATTGTGAGCGAGTGCAGGTGGTGGTGGTGGTTGATAAAATGTAGAGTAAGGTGGGGTAAATGTTCTTTTCGTATGTTTTAAAAATGCTATATAATTCAGGATTATATGCAGAAAATGTAGGAAAATTTTAATTACAGCTCTAAGGGACAGCAGAATGTATACAAAAAAATAAAATCATTACATAACAAAAAAAAAAGAAATCTGGCTATTCAGTTTATGATACCAATTTTGTTTTATTTTCCTATAGATTATGTGCTTTATCGTGCTTTATGAAGCTGAACAAACATAGATGTGGTCGTCGTAACATTTTCAGTTGAACAACAAATTCAATTTTAAAATTAAGGAGCAAATGAAGTTACCTACAAATGGTCCAAAGCAATGGTTAAAGCTTATTCCGTAAGCTTTCCGGTACAAACTTTCAAGTCATGTAAGCTTTCTGTTTCAAATTTGCGATTTCCAAGGTAGAAAGGAGAGATGCAAAAGGAGCGGAAAATTGAAACATCTCGTTGTAAATAAAGAGAAAAGTCAAGGAAAGAAAATAGAAAATTTGAATCGTTGCACAACTTTTCCTTCTCTATGCAAAAACGTGCTAAACCATATCTGATAAAGTATTTTACACACTTGGCTTTGGTTCCAATGGAAATGTCGTTTGTTTGTTTCATTTTAAGATACGAGAAAAGAAAGTGTGATGATAAAAAAAACTAGAGATACGTCTCAAATGGTTTCTTGAAAACGAAAGGAAACTCGTTCCAATCCAATGAGCTAACAACTGTTATAGCCAGCTTAATTTATTAGTTTCCGCTCGAGAGCTGCTGCGAACCAGACGAGAGAATCGACTCGAGAAAACAACCCCAAGCGGCATCTACAGGTATGTTTACTTGGTAAAAGAATTCGGGAGGAAGTCCCGAAGGCTGTAGGACCGCAAACAAAGTCATTAATCTTTTACACGACTCCTTAACGTAATAAGGGACTCTGCACTGCACGACGTGCATCGTTATAATCGTTTCAAATTGATTAGCCTTGTTCTTGTCTGGCGTTAGTTTTGTGTAAACATTGTGGAAATATAATAACACTCCCCGAAATGGATATTTATTACCAATCGTTTCTCTAACTTGAGTTCTTTCGTTTTACCGTTTTTATTCGGTGATATGATTTCAATTTAAAACATTTCAATTTCATTTGACACTCACCAATTTAGAACATTTAGAAAATGAAAAACAGTTTTGATATTTTCCTGGCAGCTCGAAAATTTAGATAAGTTGCTACAGGTAATCAATGTTGTGGCTTCGTGAAAAGTTTGCACCATAATTTTGCGATTATTTCGATAATCCGGCCGTCAACGATGGAAGCTCCGGCAGCTGGCTGGTTGCGCTCGTTAGGACCGCAATGTCGGGACCGATGATGGTTCTGGTAATTCGCTGCACCGAACCGTCTATGTTTTGGTTATCTGTGGTTTCGCGAATCGCGTAGTTTCCGTCTCTGAGCTGAAACAGCTGCCGGTGAGGGGCAACGGTAGTGTTTGCAGGCACGCCAGAGTACAGTTTAAACCTGGCGGTTTCGGCATCATCACTCATCAGCAACGGAGTGACGCTACTTCGTTGCCGCTGGAATTGCGGGCTGCTGGAGCACGTCTTTTTCGGGTGTCCACCAGTTGCCGTCGTTGGTTGGATTTTCCGATTATCGGCCCCGTCGTCTGCGCGAGTTTGGTTGTTGGTGGAGTTGTTGGATGTTTTCCGGAGATGATAATGTACCGAGGAGCTTGACATGCCTGTCCCGTTAGGAGCAACCGTGGCAGAGGACGAGGCACTACATTTGATGCGCTCGATTAGTTTGCCGAGGTTCCGAACGATCGGCAGAAGCAGGAAGAGCAGTTTATCTGCAGCGATTTCTTCGCGCCGTTGAAAGATTTGGGAAATGTCTATGGTGAAACGAATAATCGAGCCGATGAGGCTGACGGTTAGTTCTCGGTTGGTTTGAATGAAGCCTACGCTCTGTTCTCCGTTATCTATCTCCTCCGTGCTTTCCATAATGGTTTTATATTCGAAATACCGCTTCGAAATGATGTTTTTATCAACTGCTAGGTCAATGGATACTACGTTAGAAAATTTTAAAATTTACTGCTAACTGTATCGGTCTACGAGATCTACGCTGATTGTTCCTTTAGGTTTTAAGGTCAGTTTTGAATTGTTCACACATATTTTCAGTACATTTTTTCGTTGGGTTAATTAATATTTTACTTTAGCTATTTTTCTGATGCGATACATAGTTATAAATCTTTGATGTTTCATACAAAAACTTTCATCAATCCAAAACGGCCTACCTGATGTTGAACATTGACGGATTTTTAATTAAAACTCGATCCAAAAAATAAATCTGGGTGGGATGGTAATTCTGTCAACATGGTGTAGTTTGGTGGAATTTTGCTTCAGATCCTATGCCTAGGCTTCAATATGAACTTAATTACTATTTAAAATTTTTTTTACCAACTTGTTATTAAAAATCTGCAGAAGAAAGTTTTAATTATTTTAAAATTACAGTACCAAAGGGGTTTTTATATTTTCTCTTTGAGATCAAGATCATTCAATAGACGGATCGGTCCAAAGTTGTTTTCTGCTCCGCCATTGTTGTGACAGTTGGTCTGAAAAGTGTTTACATTGTACTTAACAAATTAAATAACGGGAAATTATGGATCACAGTGACCCAATAGTAGTGGAAAGCAAGATCATTCAATAGACAGGTCGAATCATCCCATACAAAGAGTCAAAAACCGTGGGAACTTTTTTGACAGGTGGTTTGAATTTTGTTTACTTCGTACGAGCAGCAGGAAAACTGGAGCAAAACTGCAAAATTGGTATGTTTCATCAAGTTAGGAAGTTGAGGCGTTCTGTAGCTTGATTTCTGCCATTTCATGGCGACCAACAGGATCAAAATTTCATGTCTTCACATCGAAAACCACTTTCCACTACTACTGGGTCACTGCGATCCAAAATTTTCGATTTCATATTTCGTTAAGTAGATTGTAAAGACTTTTCAAACAAACTGTCACAAAAATGGCGGAACAGAAAAAGGCTTTGCACCGACCTGTCTATTGAATGACTTTGGTGGAAAGTGCTTTTTGATGTGAAGGCATGAAATTGTGATCCTGTTGTTCGCCGTGAAAGGGCCGAAATCAAGATACGGAACGCCTCAACTTCCTAATTTGATGAAACATACCAAATTTGCAGTTTTACTCCAGTTTTCTGGTTGCTCGTAAGCGGTAAACCAAATTCAAACCAACTTTCAATCATTTTTCCCCAGTTTTTGGCTCTTTACATGGTATGCTTCGCCACGTTTTTTGAATGATCTTGTTTGAGATATTTTTTCTTATTTCTTAAAGAATATTCTTTAAATATTTTTTTGAATTTTTTTAATTTGATTTAATTTTGCCATACAAAGTGGGATAAGTAATTTGTTCATTGAGTAAATGGCTCGTAGCACGGACTTCGATAGTAGAAATCCGATCGAATCGAGCTGTCAATTTTCATACATATTTCGCCAAACGGACCGGATCATTTTTTTTTTTTGTATGGAAATTGACAGCTCGATTCGATCGTATTTCTACGATCGAAATCCGTGCTACGGGCCAATATTTACTTGTGTTATATTCAGAAGAAGCATTAGCAACATATATTTCAATGATTTGGTCTGGTGAAAAATTTGATAAGGTTAAAAATACATGTTTGAGTTTTGCTTTTTCTTTATAGGTTGGTAACATATTATACCTATTTCTTTGTTGTTACAATCCTCTTGATGTTAACCAGCCTTATTCTAGTATTTTAAGTGATTGCAATAAGCCAATCGGCACGATTCTTGTGACGGTAACGTGAACGATTAGAAGAATAAAAAATATCTATGTGACCTTGAACACATTTTCCGCCATCGCTTCAGTTTTCACAGCTGTGTGTAATAACGAGCACATGTGATGCTATTTTTAATGAGTCGTGCGATGCCTCGCGGAAACGTGTAAACGAGGAAACATTTTTATTTGACTTTTCCTCCTTATCATCATCATGCACCATCGTCACCTGTTGTGGCGATCTGGTGATTAGCAGTTTTCGCACACCCGCCCGGCTCACATCACATCACAACCGTCGTTTTAAAACGGGAACAACGTGCTCATCGCGTATGCCGTTGCCCCCATATTTATTTGCTTTTCATTGCCTTTGCACACATTGCAAGGGATGAATTGAAATTTTTCGGCAGACAAATTTAAGAGAACGCCTAAGAAGTCGGCTTCCCTGCGTCGGTCGATTGTTTCCACGAATTATAGACAAACAAATGTGCGTAGGAAAACACGCGTGTTGTGGCTAAATTGTGCACCCTGAGTCCGGGCGGTTGAAGGCGATTTGATGATAGATTGATTCATGAAACAATTGTTAAAATTAGCTCACAAGATCTTTCTCTAGGTTTGATAAAGGGGATGACGCCTGTTCAAAAGGAAAAGCATTGGGACAACGCGTTTGCAATACGTGTTTCGTTTGACAGGGTGGGTCAATAATTTGTAATACGGAAGACACGAGCTCAACGAATCAATGCCAAACGCTACACTCGCGTCTCGTTGGGAAGCAAAAACTTCAGGAAAGAAGGAAATTTCTGAAAGCGATCTCCCTACATTAGAAGTTATCTACTCTTCCGCGAGAACAGACGCGAAAAGTGAAAGTGAAGTGATAGAAGATGGTTGAACATATTGTACACAAGAGCAGTACACAGTTTGTATTCGGTTGAGTCGTTTATTCGTTCAAGGGTCACATTTAACGCGTTGAAACAAAGAAACATTTTCATCGAGGTATAAACAATTGCAGCACTAGTTTGTAAAATTAGACCTGCAGCATTTCGAATCATCAAGGTTTGTTTATGTTTTATGTGTTTATTTTCTTTTAGATTTCTGCTCAGCTCTGTGAGATGCTCTACTTTGCAAGAATGAGAAACTGACAAATTTCATTTAGAAGTAAACATTACACTGCCATGTTCAATAGACAACTTCTCTTAGCTCTTTTTGACACCAAGTATTGGAGTTACCGGAACTAATCAGTCATTTTACGCTTCGTAATCGCTCGGCAAAGCCACAAAGTTAGCTTCTTCAAGATAACCTCCTGACGTTAGATAGAGAACGATAACTTCGTGGTACTGGATTAACGCGCAGCAGGCTCACGTTTTGATGATAACAAAATGTCGGTCTAGCTTCCATGTGGTTCAAAGTGACGCCCAGCTTTCCAAAAACAGCACTCCGAAAAACGTGTCGTTGCTAATTGCAGCACCGGAGAAGGTTGGTTTTTCTTTATTGCTTCAACCTCATAAATACCTTAAACTTCCTTCCTCACAGCTTTGCTGATACGGTATCGTAAACGTTTAATTTTCTGACGGTCCGGAGGGATTTCATATTCACGTTCGGCCGAATTTAAGACAGCCTGCATTCTGTTCGATAAGTTTGTGATAAGATGAGCCACAACCGGTGGCTGATAAAGATGCGGCTTGGGCCATCTGTGCGAACCGTCTCTGCTTTGCTTCGACAGCTCACTTGCCATCAGAGGGTGCCTTGATAAACGACGCACGGTGGAGCTCACGCCAAGTTTGTGTTTTTTCGACAGGCCAAAACAGTGAAATTAGAAGTTACCGAAAAATGGCCGATACAAGTGCTAAAAATGTGCAGAGTCCCATTGCGCTCAGCCAGCGTTCCACGGCGATCAAAGATGGCGTCCAACCGCTCGATTTGTTTGGCCATTGGGATGGCTTGGGCAAGGCGAAGATGGTGAACACCGGTTCGTCGGTGATGGTAAGTAGGCTCGGTTAACGTTGCGGCATTGGTTGGCAAAACGATCACGCATACTCTCCCCTACCGGTTGCAGATAACATTTAGCGATCGTCCCTTCCGGCCGTTCATCGTCGGTGGAGTCCTGAACAACAAGTACGTCTTCGAGCAGCTACACTTCCACTGGGGCATCGGAGATGGCTCTGGTTGCGAACACACGCTAGAGGGCAGCACCTACTCGATGGAGGCGCACGCCGTCCATTTCAACGCCAAGTACGGCAGCTTCGCGGAAGCGGTCGATAAGCCGGACGGTTTGGCCGTGTTGGGGTTCTTCGTGCAGGCGTACGGTGATCAGGACTGTCCGGCGTTCGATAAGATAGTCGCCGGTCTGCGCCACATTCACACCCCGAACGCCGTGACGGACATCGATGCGGACTGCCTCAAGTGGATGGGTATGCAGGACCTGAACCGACACTACTACTCCTACAAGGGATCGCTTACCACGCCGCCGTACTTCGAGAGTGTGACCTGGTTGGTGTACAAGACGCCGATCTACGTTTCCAGCGCGCAGTTGGCCGCTTTTCGGGAGCTGCGCGCCTGCCCGAAGGACAGCAGCAAGAAGATCGTGAACAACTACCGACCGGTGCAGGTGCCCAAATATGAACCAGAGGTAGTGTTTGTGCGAAACAATCACCCGGTTGTGCTGTCGAAACTTTGAACGCTATTTTATATGATTCTATCGTAAGTCAGTTGCCTAAGGAAGCTATTGAACCGTTAAATAAAACAAGATGATGTTTATAATGGTGTTACAAATTTATGGTTTTATCGAGTCTATTTTTGTATTAAACCAATCTTTCTTAGATAAATATTCATGAAGTCTTTCACTATGTTAATTCTTGGAAGAACCATATATAAACCCCGACCTTGAATTATTCCGTACTGTTGACGATATAAGTATTTTAAACCCTCACTAATTTAAACTGATTTTCAGAGTTTGAACTGTAGTAACTCCCAGTAAAAGTGAACGATTTGTCCAAAAGAAAAGAATCTCATCGTTTAAAATATAGATGAAAAGAATCCGTATCCGGTCTGCTTTTGGTGCTGACCCTTATCTTGAATCTAAACGCAAGAATCATCTTCTCGACAACCCTATTACATTCCTTTCGAAGGGTACTACGAAGAACCGGAGTGAAATAAGACGTTGGATCTGAGTTGGACTAACTTTGTGAAGGGTACAAGTTTATCTTCCTAGGCTTATTGGTGTAGGAAGGTAGAAAAACGGACAGTTTCAATAGTCCTGAAAAATGTTAAAACTCCTCGAATGAATGACGGGGTTGATTGATTTGTGGAAGGGTCGGTATTATATGGGAGTTTTTGTAGCGACTACGTAGAAGGATGGTTTACTTTCAGTACCAGAAGAAATTTATTTTATTATTTAGGAACACCACGGTTATGTTTGATCTCTTGGTTAACCAGATGTTGCGTCATAATTGAATAATTATTTTTAAGTACATAGAAAACTCTAATACTAGGAAAATCGATGCACAGTTACAAATGGTAATTTTATCGAAGCAAAATGGTATAAAACTGTAATAAATTCACGAAAAATGCGTAACACGGTTAGTACAATTTACTTTAATATTTGTGCCCCATTGTACGCGTTCTAGTAACATAGAAGAATGCTAAAAATATGACCACTTTTATGTCCACAATTTACCGCACCTGCTCTGGTATGCAATTGGAAGTATTGTGGTTTAGTTATGCCACTGGAAGGGTGACATGTGCAACACAATAATAGTTCATTTTAGAGAATTATAGCCCAACACCATTCGCCGGCGTAATCGATGCCCGCCTGAAATACCTACATAATGGCACTTGAACTAATTCCTAACCACACACTCCGGCTTATTCAAAGCACACGCACTTCATGTGCATGGCAATTTCTACATTTTTTTTAATTCGATAATGGCCATTCCAAACAGACGGGATGAACTTATTTGGTCAACTTGTTCAAACACAGACGAAGGGCAGTCGAATAGCACGATTCTATCGCACCTTTTTCCCGGGACGTGATTATGCGGAGTTGAAATGAAATCACCCTCTTTGTTTCCTCCCATCACCTCTTTTCATCTTGTATACGTGTATCCATGTTTGGATAATTGCTGGAAAATGCAAATAAAACTAAACACTGCACACTTCATCCGGGTAGCTGTCATCTAACGATTAAGAAATTAAGTTTATTCTGCTACCAAAGTGATAGTCACTTCACACGCTCAGTGTGGGTGTCGAATAAAATGGCGAACAAGCAGAGCAGAATAATCCTATGTCAATAGTAACGCCAGCGTGTGGGGCTGTGTTTGGTTTATTTGGGATTTTTCTATCCCTCTTGCTAGCTAAACATAGGGTGTCACCGATCAAATTCAGCAGACTGACATATTTCAAACCAAACTTTGAATATTTGTGTGTGTTTTGAGAGTCCTTAAATAATGTCGGTACCAGTAAAATGACGGCTCAACGAAATGCAACTGCTCATTGCTGAGAATGCTATTTTAATAAGACCAGACATTTTTCAGAACACTGTACTGCATAGCTGCAGTGTCATTTCCCACTGCAGATAAGTGCTAATGACAGCACCGGCGTGCTTTCCAACTCTTTGACACAATTTCTTCCCGCTGAAACAGCCATTTTACACCCCATCGTTGTTACTTCACCTGCAACTTCATGCCTTGAGCTCGCAGACGGCAAAGAACTCGAAAGAAAATACCAAAGAAAAGTGCAATTATAACTTTTAATAACATTATCTAAATTGTTCGTAATGGGTAGAGCATGTGGTAATTGTGATGAAGGCGAACTTTGCGCATTCACTCAAAATAAAACCCGGACAAGCCTAGATTTCTAGAGGTTTGGCTTTTGTATGCTCGGTAGCAATAAAGCACATTACCCTACATGTTGCAAGAATACGATAACTTTTTGTGAGTTTTAAAGTAGGAAAACAAAACCCTAAGCTAATCCAGAGAAGCTACGAACGAGTTTAACACAAATTTTTATGAACTGGGGAAAAGATTGTAGAAAGTTATTCACTCAACTGATATTGGTGAAACAATTTGCACCCTAATATCAAGATACAAGATAAGGAAGAAAATCTCAACCGTTTGCGGTTCAAACCAATTAACGAAATCTCCTTCCATTGTATGATTTAGGCACCTTTCCAATTAGTTAATGATTCTTTAATTACATTACACAAGATAAGCGGTGGCATTAATCTTCGCCATAGCAAGGGAAAAATCACGCGCCACTTTGGTGAACGTTTAATATTCTCCTACAGAAAACCCTTTCGGTCTGGTTATGATACAGCTGGTTTTTGTGTCTGCTCGAGGAAACTATGAAATATTCTGGCCCGACAGTCAAAACGGAACACTCGATTTCATCCCGCGAACGACTTTCCTAACGACAGGCTGATAGATAATTAAGATGCTATCGGGAATTATCGTTTCGGACCGTTCGGTGTGTCGTTTTGCGCATACCACCAATATTCTCTAACATGCCTTCGAACCGGAGTCGTTCATCGTTCAATGATACGCCGTTGTCGTTGATGATGATGACACGTGTCTTAAAGATGGCGGTGCAATTGTGTGTCCGTAAAGCACAGAAGATTTTCGTTGAATCTGTTGGTTGCTTGCTCGCTAAATCGATGCGAAAACCGTTAACACAAAAAGGCCAGCCTTATCGTTCCAGTTCATCAATAAACGAATTTTATTGGTGAAGAAAACATTATTTTCTTCTTGGTGTAGGAATAACACTAACCAACTTTGTTAAACATTTTTTTAAATTCATTGGTTTTTCTTCTGCTTTGAAAATTTTCATAGCAAAAGGAAAATTCACAAGCATGGGCATCAATAAAGAAAAAGAATTAAATTGACTTTATGAAAATAAACCCTAACATTTTTTAGTTTTTGTCTCTTCCTTTCAAAGAAAAGGTCAGTAAGAGAACGGAGGTACATGATCCGATTATTTGTGAAGCGTTGCTGAATCGTTGTTTTGAAAAATGGACGCTTCATAAATTATAATGTTGGCCTTTTTATGGCATTTGAGTATGCTTAGGCTATTCCAAGGCTGACAAATGATTATTCTTAGGTTGACCCTAGGACCACTGATAATTGAAAGGTGTTTATGTGCGATAGCATTTAAATGCCAAGAAGTTTCGACTCAGCTTGGCATTTCAAATACAAAAATGATTTTGCTTATTTACACAATTGTGTCTTACAATCTGTTTTAAAAAATACAGGGTTTCAAAATTTTTGAGCATGAGTCAAATATTGTCAAAAATTTGTTATAAACCTCAGTAGTGCACTTAATAAATTGTAACGGTACTCTTAACTTGGAAATTTTTATCAATTTATTTTATTGATTGGTTTCATTATTCACAAATTGCATGGTGTACAAAACACTATAACAAAAATCGCGTTTCAATTTTCATCGGAAAACTTGTAACTAAGTTATCAGTTCATGATACATGTAATGTCAAATCGTTAATCTGGTATTGAGCTTAGGATTTCAAATCATTAAATACTTGAAGAAAAAAGGTTAGCTACCTTACTTACATCTCTTGGGTTACAATAAAAAATATTAAGCCTGAACACATATACTTCGGTTGTGAATGATCGAAACCTTCCTAGAAGCAACACTTTGCTTGTGGATGGGCATGTGGATCTAAGGCTGCTCCCAAAATGAATCGTTTCCATACTGATACGATTAGACTTTCGTAATATAAATTATAAATGCTCGATAGCTGTCAACTTTGAAGTGGGGACTTGACGAAAATCACATCGACATTAACAACCCCAACGGTATCCGCTTCATCTACGAAAGTAATTCAATAAAACAGAGGAAAAATTCACTCAAGTAGTGAATAATGAATGAAAGGAGGAAAAGGGCTCTTCGGTTGGCTTCAAGAACTAGTTAGATTAATAAATTAACCTTATTAATTATCACTTTATCGACAGCAGATAAATTATAAATTCAATGGTAACGACACGTGATGTGTTATTCAAAGTTTCATAAATTTTAGAATGTTTAGACCTGAATGGTCAATCAACTCGGAAGATCCCAGTTTTGGAAAATAATCGTACTAATAACGCCGCAGAACTGAAATGAAGTTAATCATTCAGTCGGAGTTTATGGGAAAATCAACAATGCAAAAGTGGAAGGAAACAAGGAAGCTATTTGAGAGAAAAATCACTCAATAACGTTAATAGTTATACTTTGAAATCTGCTATTCGAGTAAAAGTTTGCCAGTACAAACACAAGCACTATTGGCTAAATAATGATGGGGAAGAAACGGTGAAAAATTAAACTTGACTGAGTGATGAAAAGAAATGTCTCACATTAGTGTTTGATTCGAATTTCACCAGTCTACACCAAACTTCACTTAGTGAGAGTTACTTGCAAAACAGTGAAACACTTATCTTTACCTGTGATTGCAACACTTCCCATGGGAGAAAATGCCATCCATTATTGCGTACGCTGGAAAATGGCTAGCTTTAGAGGCAGATGTGTACCGCCCGGTTCCGGCAGCAGCACTGACACCAGCTTGCGTCGAGCGAGCGCCTGACTAACGACCGGCTGATAGATAATTAAGATCCTATCGGGAATAACCGTTTGTGCTCGCTCGCTGTGTCGTTTGCTCCGATAACGACGCACATCACGAATATCCAAATGTGGCTCCGAGACGAAGTCCTTTTATCGCCGAATGCCTCCTCTGATGTCGTTGATGATGATGGTTCGCTTCTAAACGATGCTTGTGAGGAGATCACTGTAAATAAGCCCACTTTCGAGAGGCATTCGGCAAGGCGATAGACGATTTGATGGACTCATTAAGCCTTCACGTGAAGTCTGGGGAGCTGGAGAGAATTTCATTGCCTTTAAAAATCCATCTGTGTCATTCAGCTGTTCAATTTTTTCACTTTCCCGCAACGGATTTATTTAATGAAGCTCTAAGAACGCTTATGCAGCCTAGCACTACAACGCTACCAGTCGACTGTTATTACAAAGATAACATTGCTACTATGAACATTTCGTTTATTCAGCTTGGAAACATATTCTTAGTGTCATGGAGTACAATTTATGATTTATTATTGATTTATGCAATATTATTCCTTACGTTGTCAATCAAAAAAGATTCTTTCATAAGGTACATGAAAGTGTGTTTTATAGTTAAAAAATAACGGTTTTTAGTCATTAAAAACATAAACAATATAATGTTTGACTTGCACACCACAATCTGTACTAAACAAACAGATTTTCAATACTTACAGACTGTTACTTATAGCGACTTGGAGTTATCCGCCTTAAACGAAAGCTATGGGAAGAGGAAAAAAAGGTTTCGCTTGGTTGGATGATACTTAATGTTGTTATCGTGATAAGCTCAATATAAATAACATCAAATCTGGCGCCTTCCAGTCTCATGATTTTCTAAGTAGGGACATCAATCGTTACACTTAGATGGACAAGGGGTCTTGGTATGTTATTTGAAGAAATCACTCATGGGCATATCCCAAAATAACTCAACAAAAATAAATACAAACCTGTATTGCACGAATTTAATCTGCAAAAATCATGAAAAACTCTGATCCAAATGTGTGAGATGGTTTGGATTTTTATTACCACAACTTCAATGCAAGGAGTACGAATCCAATTCTGCTCAGTATTCGTTAGGTAACATATCAAGGTTTATTTCAATATTTTATTTTAACAACAGCTTCAATTAGTGTAGGAAAATCTTACATGATTTTAAGCATAATGAGGTTTATCCTGATTAAAGCTCTAAAAATACTTCATTTTGTTTTAAATTTGCGTTTTGCTCCACCATCTTGACACACTTTCCCGTACTAATAATAATCCAAAAATGCATTTAAACGATAACTTTAAAGAGCCTATGTGGCGGATGATTTAACAACTAAACTTTGAAAAAGATTCTTGCTCCACTCCACTAGCAAATCCTTGCAAGTCTGCTATCCTTTTAGTTTCCTTTCGCTCGCTTCATTAGTGGTAGGTCGGTGACGGCATTGCGGGTATTTTGCAACAAAAGAATATTGAAGCAGGAAGCGGTTAATAAGCTGCGGTTCACCCAGCTTGACCAACGTTCAATAGAGTTTCCAGGGAGCTCATTAAGCTTGTACGTACGGTGCATTAAAGTAAGCCCTGTTTTAAATGGGTATCAGAGAGGTAACGTGAGGAGTATTGAGGCGTCGCATAGGGCAAGAGTTGAACTGTTCGGATGCAGTTTCCTTGTGCCTCCAGCGTTTGCCAGTGCTTGAACACGCCAGGTCAAGGAACAGGATGTGATTTATCAATCGACAAAGAATAAAGGAGGTTATAAGCAGCCGCTTCCGTTTTGTCATAGAAGAAAAGAAATAGTTTCATCTTACTAAATTCGAACGTTGCGCTAAAATACTTCAAATACATATTTTAAGTAAAAAAATTTCTCATATACTATGTGCAACTAAGAATTTTCAACAATTAAATTGTTATACCATCCCTTAACTCTTCCCTTCCTAAATTCAATTGCTATTGGGTGAACTAATAACAATATATAATTGCATTACACTATCCAAACAAAGAGTAGTTACTCTCAAGCGTGACATTGATTATTCAGCATAAGGATCTACTTTGGTTTTCGCTTCCCTTTTCCGACGATAGTTTCCCTTTTCCACGTCGAAAAAGGGTTCTAAGGAATTTCAAAAATTTAAACCACTAAAACAGATGCTTTTCTCGAGTGTAAAGATCAATAAACTGCACAGTTTATTAGTTACCTCCATGCCATGCTTGCCTACCTCAGCCAAACCGTTAGGTCAACGTTGGCATCGGGGAAGATGCCCGTGGCGGTGAATAAAGAAAAGTGAATTTCGATTTGGCTGCTTTCCTCCTGCTTCCGGTTTAGGGTTATGTGCTGCTTTCTTTACGACATGTTTATCGTTGCTGGCCCCACGAGCTCGATGCTGGCAAGATTTCTCGCTAGGTTGGTTTGTTTTTGCGCTTTGCACTCAAGCAGATGGTCAAAAAAGTCGCCATTTTTATTTTACTGCATCGTTATCGCCGATTACGTTTAACAGTCGAGTGCTTTTTTCCACCAAAAACGGTACCCTCAAATGAGGTTTATATAGTCGGGGACTTCGAATCGCCTTGAGTGTTACCTAGTTTGAGCGCAGGTAGCGCAGATTGGAAATGGGAAATAGTTTACACAGATATTAAATTGAAGTTGGAGAACGAGTCTTATTTGAACTATAGAAGTATCTATAATATAAGCAAAATGTGACTTTATGTCATAAGAAATTATATATGAATTCAAAAAAAATGTCGTCTAATGCTCTTTACTATTTTCAAATTAACTTTTTCATTGAAGTCCAGCATAATCATAATTCAGTTGGGATATTTTGTAATTTAGTGTTTTGATCGCCGTAAGCAAAATCTGTCAATATATTAGAAACCTGATTTAGATATTTTATCAGCACATGCCTTCGTAATTTGTTTTTCTAGAACTCTTTAGGACTCATTTCTCGGTTCCTGTGCAATTTAGCCTTCAACGAGAATGCAAGGAACACAAACTATTCAAAATTTAATCGTTAGGCAAAGGAAAACGAACAAATTCGTTCGTGTTAATTGAAAACGAAACCTGTTGCGTCGATCAAGTAATTGCAAAGCTCAAAAGCGTTGTTTGTCGTGCTTGTTTTGATGGTGCGCTAACATCTCCTCTTGCGTCAATTTTGCCACGTGCTGTTCAATTTTCTCCGCATCATCCTTACAAGGTATACTGTCCCAATGGTTGGGGTTCTTCGCACCCGCGAAAAGTGTTTTCCATTCACCAGCTCCTACGCTTCTGCTTCGGATAAATTAAAAACTCTCCAGTGACTTTCGTCAGACACTCCAAACTCCAAGAAGCTACCGAGAATGTAAAACATCATGTGTCAAATCAAGAGAAAGTAATCTAATTAGCATGTACTTCGCTTTTTCGTTTCATTGCTTTTCGGTTCTCGATGGTTCGTATCCCCGTCCCCGTGTCGTCTTCTTTGGAAAGCTGCCGTCCTCCTTCAAAATGGAAAAAAGTGGAATAAAAAAGAGAAATCATGGAGCTCAAAGTCAAAAGTAAGGCCGCTGCTTTTGTAAAACAAGCGGAGAAACAAAAGGCCGCACGAATATTTCGTTTTCTCGTTATGACATTGGATCTAAGCTTGTAAGCTTTCGGATATCTGCTGGATTGTTTCTACCGAAGGGGACGGCTGTCACCGTACCATCTCTCGCCATTATTGCTTATTCGCCAAACCGAGCAGCTTAGGATTGTTTTCGGAAATTGAATTTCTTAGCCTTTTTCTACGCTCGCCGGTGCGAGTGAAAAACAACAAGATTCCGACCCGACTGTGACTAACGCAATTTTTAGTTCGGCCCCAGGAAAACCCGGCCCGATGTTGAATCGTCATCGATGACAAGATTAGACTGATGCTTCCCCGAAACCGGTCCCAAACCGCCGGAGCCGGCGCGTGGATTTCGATCGGATATCGATGGTTTATCGGATTAACCGCTTGGATGCAGAGAACAAATGTAATATTTCCGGATATGCAACGCATCGAATGTTTTCACGCTCTTGTTCACGGACTTTTCAGCGGAAAGTTTTGTCTTGTCGCTACAGAAACATCGTTAAGTTTATGGTTGACTTTTCTTGCAAACACGAACACAGCAGTTAGGCCTCGTGGTACTGAGAACTTGCAAGGGTAAACGGTTCAAAGGGGATAACAGATTCGTATGAAGAGCTCGTTCTGATGCTTCAAGAAAATCTTTATGAAAGGGTAATTTACTGTTCCTGCACCAAATTATCGTTCTTTCTTTCCTATTTTAGTCTATGTTCTAGATCCAGGACCTTTTAAGCTATCAACTGAGACAACATCAAGTTAAGAAAATTTCCCATGTTGTGGTTATTTAAAAGTAAGAAAAAATAGAAAAGGCATTTTAAATAACTAATTCGTTTCTAATATGGCAAATGAAATGAAATAAATGAATCTCTTTGCTGTTTGTCACATCTTTTTAACATCTCATTACTACGTCCGGATTGTTGTTAAAATGTAATCTCAAGTATGTTTGCAAACTTTACTTTCCTTTGCATGAATTTGCATTTTAGATGTTATTCACTATAAGCAAAAAAGTACTTACCCCTGCGCTACACAATCCAATGATCCTTTTTCTTTTCACAAACAATATCAAAAGTAATCCTTACAGATAACAACTCGAGCGTCAATTTCAATCGTGCTCCGTACTTCCATCCAGCTGGTCGGGAACAGAATATCTACATTAAGCGCAACTGTCTCGAACCATTACAGGATATTTCCATTACCGATTATCATCATCAGTCTGTTTCGGATGTTGGCGAAAGTTTTTCCATTGTGGTAATTATAGATTTTTGAATTGGACAGCAAACGAAACAGCGCGATCGAGCCGTGGTAGCGTGAGAGCGCGATATTAAACTTTCACACAACAGCCCCCCCTAGATGAAACAATAAACAAAAATAAAAAATCAATTTACTGATCCGAAACTTTCGACGCTAGCAAATTCGCAGGCTAACGGTTCGTTTTGATTTGCATTCCAAGCATCCTTAGTTTCTCAACATTTTCTCACAATTCGGATTAATTTTCGATACGACGCCGTTGGTAGTTGTTGAAGTATCATTTAAATAATCAAACAACAAAACAAGAAAGAATCTGAAAATGTTATCTTGGAGTTAATTTTGTTTTGTTGCAAGTTTTATTGAAATGATTCTTCTTAATATATCACAAAATAATACTGTATCTGGTCTGTTAGAGAGGTCTTAAAATTTATCTTTCTATACTTACCCAAACCACTTATAGTTTCCTTCATTTTAAGTTGAGGTAATCTCTTCACCGTACATCCATCGAGTCACGTTACGGTATCGAACGATTGAAGCGATGTAAACGCTTCGAACATAGGAAGCCACTTCCTGGAAAATGCTGATCCTTCTCGACTTGATCCGGTCCCGAGGACGAACGAAGGAAATCGCGTCGGTTCACCTTCATCGTGTAAAATTGCTCGCACCTGATAAGGAGCCGGTAAACCCGGCGAACCGCGCCAAACGGAAAGCCAACTGATCCCACCTGATTTGACCGTTCAGACGTAAATTTCTTGTAAGTTCGCTCAGCTGAACCCTACTAACCGTGCACTCTTCAGCCCATATGCTTCGGGGCAATTCGAGAAGGACTTAATTAATTCCTTCCATAATAGCCAGGCGTTACAACGCGGGTGAAAATTTCCGCCGACCCACAGGGTTTTGGTATTCCGGTGGTGCCTTTCGTGAAGACGACAGCTTCGTGCATATAGTCACCTTTGAGAAGGCCGAAGGTATAAGTTAGGATGGTTTTGGGACACTCAAAGGATCACCTTTGCGAGCGGCGTGTGGTTTATGGCAAAGGCGTTATTTTAACTAATTAATCAACTTCCCATCTTCCCATGTGTGTGTGTGAGTAGCCCGAGGCTCATTCAACGCGGAAGAGCGTGAATCTACTGGTCAAACTTTTCATAAATAGTATTAGCGAACTAACAGTATGGGATCGTCAGTTTAAGCGGCTTAGATGATGGCAATAGTTGCCTCTGGATACTGAACCGGAATTGCGGTAGACCGAATCATCCCTGTTAATGATCCGTTGAGTTTAAAACTCATAATAAATTACTGGTTCAAAAGGCAAATGTAATAAAGTTTAATCAACTGAACAAACTGAAAAGTTAAAACTCGTAACAATCCAAAATCATCTCGAAGGGAATCAAACTATAAGTAAAACAGTTCAAGAAATGAATTCTAAACTCTTTTAAAATCAAAATACATTTTCTTGAAGTTTTTTGATAACTCTTCTGAATCACACACATTTAAACTTTTTATTTTCTTCTACCTGGTTAGTGGTTTTTTCAACTTTTGTAGATAAATCCTTTTCTAGTGTCTTTGCGTGATTTACCTTTCGATGAATGCTTTCCACTGTGCAGCTCGGCTGTAGAAAAAAAGGATCGTCCGGTGGTCGTTAATAAAGCACAATATTACCACAATTTCCATCATCCCACAGCTGCTTTACTCGGGCTTTAAAGTTTTATTTTCTCAAAAGATCAACCACCACTCCGTGGGGGGGGAGTGGCGAGAAAGAGGCAATAAGAAATTCAGTACAGGCTACAAATGGATAAATTATTCTTCAGAAAGACTTTACGCCCCTGAGCGAGCGAGCGAGCGAGCGGCCTTCCCTTGGCTGCGTGGTCGCCCACTCCCAGCGTGTGGATACATCATCACTCCCGAGGGGGGATCCAATTTGGCGTTTTGAAATGCCACATGGCCAAAATTTATGCTAACTCGGGTGCAGATGTATGGCCGGGCTGGTGCGTTCAGGTGCGAAGTGATCCGAACGGAGCTGCCGTAGACGCCTTGTGGGTGCGCTCCGGGTGAAGCCGGCCGGGACGAGACCGACGTGCAGGTATAGGAGAATGGCCATATGCAGCACCGATAGTATGCACATGCTTTGAAGGTGCGCTGCATTCCGAACGGGCGCAGCTGCATTATGTTGCATTGCCGCTGGATGCTCTTCTGCAATGACACCGAAAGCAGTTATGTCGTATTGTTGCGTAGAGAAGTATGGAAAATTCAAGCTAAATTAGAAAATATGCAAAGAAAATATTTTTTTAAATTATTTAAACATCCAAATTAAGTTTCAACAGTTTAAAAAATGTATTCCTAACAAATAATTTTATCTCTTTGTGTTATGCTGAATAAAACTATTTTCTCACTAAGAACTCCACTTAAACAATTAAATTCATAGGGATCTGTTGAAAAAAAAACTATTTCTCAGCCAATAAATGAACTTAAACAATTAGATTTCTAGTGCAACACTTGACAATGGTCAAATCACTTGCCTTTCAAAAAACAACCCAATTCAAACACCTGCATTTGAACAAAACTCCCTTCCATCGCCCTCTCCAAATCTCATTTGAACTTAAAAGGCGGAAGAAACGAACTAAAACCCCTTTTGCAAGGATACGTAAACCAATCAACCAGCCACGTTTCGGGGCGAAGAACAAAGCCGAATCTCGGTTGAAACACGAAACCGAATGCTATCACACGACATCCTCTTTTCCGCCCGCTTGCATCAGCACACGGGAAAATGAATTCCGTACACGGAATAAAGGTTTTATTGTGAGGCTTTACATAAACTTCTCGAGGAGGACGGTATTGTTTTTCCCGGTAACTCTGGCCCCCGTCCTTCCTTCTGTTGTGCGGTTCTATTCTATTGTTTACTCGAGTCAACCATAACTTACCACTAATTACATGAGCGTAGACGCTTGCAGACTTGGCCATCGTCGGTACGCAGGTGTAGTTGCCGGTGTCGCTCTGTACGGCTCGTTTTATCTTTAATCTGCCTCCGGTGCACCGCAGCAGCAGCAGCAGCAACATCCACAGAAGCAGCAGAAGCAGCAGAAATAACCACATTTCCCAACCAACGTCCAGCCGGCGGCAGCAATCCGTTTGCGAATGGAAAACCCGTATTATCCACCAGGGCGGAGGGCGGCGCACGAGTGAAAAAGTGGTACGAGATTAATAACCACACACAGCTATCACCCAAAAACCGCAATTTGGAACATATTCTACCGCCCACAAGTCTTCCTTCAAACCTCCACCCCTTGTCCTAGCGTTGCATTCCGGTGCCCGATTATTTCGTCAAAACGGGAATAGAATTGTCTCGTTGCAATTTCGCCTTCCCGGGTGGTTCTGCATATTCATGTGCATTACACTACGCCCTCGGTCCCTGACAATCCTCTAAATCTAAAACTATAATTCCATTGTGTGTGAGTGAATGTGTGGACTGCATCGTTTGCGAACGGGCAGAACGTTATGTTGTGCTGTCCTGCGGCTCAGAACTGCCGGTGGAATAAATGGCTCGTTGCGTAAAGCAGGTAGGGAATGCCCGAGCCTTACCTTTGTGGGAGGCACAAATAAAACACAAAACCCAAAAAGAAAATGAAAACAATCGTCTGCAACGAGAATTTCACTGGATACGAAATATCGATCGAACGTGCCACCACCGACAAACCATTTCAACCGAGTGGGACACTTTTTCGTTATGTTCCAACACGGCATTTTCCGTGTGCTTCCGATTGCATCGGCCGCATTGAGGTTTTGATTGTTTTTGTTTTTGGGGACGTCTTCTTGAGACCTTCGAGGAGGCGAGGTTTGTGTGGGGATGATTTTTCTGATTTATAATGCCTGGAGGAAATAAATTTTATTTCGACATCTTTTAAGCTTTTAGTATTGGAAGGAGGTAGGTGAAATTCAATTGTTCGTCGCTCCTTCCTCTGATGACAAATTCGAATTAAATTTCTCAATTTGTGTGGCTTTCATCAACAAGTACGACATACGTTGATGTTTTTTCATTGAGAAATTTTGACTTTTTAGTTACTCTGCTAAACAAAATGTTCTAAAATCCCTAAAATATGGGTTTTGGTTCAAAATGTACTTATTATCTCAGTAAATCGAGTAATCTATCTCAGCTATATCGAATAGTTTAAAGTCAGGACGACTTTTTTATGATTACAACTGTTTTCAATCCCTCTTCTAAAAAAATAAACCTCAACGTCCCAATGTGGGTTGAATGCGCAGGGCGCTGGAAAATTATTTCACTTCGGTACACTTTTTTTATTACCTCGATGTCAGAACGTCTGTCCAATCTGTTTCGATGGTGATGCGTCCCTCGTCGCTCGGGTGAACGTTGTTTTCCTGCGTGTGGGGTTCCAACAGCGAGCTTCCTGCGCCAAGGGCAACGTGGGTTTCGGAACGAACGACAGAAGAAATTAATAAAAACACCACGTTACCGGGCGGGTCATCTGATTATGCCGGACAGTCGGCGATTTGGAGAAAAATTCTACGAATGCCAATCGAACTTACCCTTGTACCAAAACACTAGGCCCAGCTCGTGCGGACCCCGTTGAATGACGCAGACGATGGTTATTTCGCTTCCAGATTTAATGAAGATGTCCGACGGCCCAAGTATCCGAGCGCGTAGTTCTGATGGTGTTCAATGAAAAATAACATGATTTTATTGCGTTCATATCGTTTGATGCAGGTTTGTATGCTTGAATCTTTTTCACTAAAATTCGATAAATTAAAAACCATCGTCAAACGAAATAGTGACATATTTATCTTCTTCTCCGAAACACACCCTTCCAGAGTTGCAGGATGTAAATGTCCCTTAAACCGATTCGACGATGCAATAATCTTTCCAAAGTGCATGGTTCAAACCAAAAGCCAGAGAAACGACCCAACAAACTCTGCTGCGTGTTTCACAGCTGGTTGCAAGCATGGGGAAAACTTCTTTTTCGCCAAATGAAATCATTTCTCCCAAATTTTAAAAAACAACTTTTTCCACACGCAACGATGGCACAACTCTTGCCAGTACTGTGCACACACAATTCTCCTAGAGTCAACACACGGCGGTGTTGACTTTTCTACTGGAGGTTCTGAAAATAAACTGTGTAGTTGGATTGCGTGCGAAAGACGTGCAAGCTTTCCCCGGGAGGGTGACCGGGTGAACCGGAAGAGAATTTGCGCATCAGAAAAGTTCGCTTCCGGTAAGCCAACAGTTCGGTGTGTCTGTGTCTGTGTGTGTCGGTTTTTTGTGTCCCCTTTTCTGTTGAATTATTTTCCAACCAAATGACACAGTTTATATGCAGCTGAGTGCAAGAAGCTTTGGCCCGGTTCGGCGACGGAGCAAACACCGATCAAGAAAGCAGCAAAAATCGGGAAAGATGAAGAACACTAACCCGGTTGTTGTTCGCAAAAACACACCGAGCGGACGCCTTGGGCAAATATTTAAATGAAACGTCGACCGAATGCTGTCGACTGTGCATTTGGGAACCGTTTAGTGGATGACAGACCCTGTCTGACGCCGTACATACTTATAGCCCATCGGCGGAGAAAGTTGTGGCCATGGAAAGATGTTTCGGTGTGTCGTTCGGGGCCGGTTCGGTGTGACGTACAAGTTTTCCAATGATGAGAGGTTGTTTTTTCTTTTGCGGTGACTCAAAAACAAACAAACGAAAAAATCATATCATGAAGCGTGAGTTCCAAACTTCCGCAATAAACCAACTTTTTTGCTTGATAATCCACAGTGGACGTTTGATGTGTTTTTCTGCGGACGTGTAGGGAAGTATACTGAAGGGAAGTATATTTGGAAAAAACACACACACACTGAACTGTGAATGTGGGTGAATGAACAGATAAACAAGCATGTAGTATCCACCATTATTAAACTGTTGTTGTTAAATACTGCGGTTAAATTTAACATTATTTGGTAGAAGTTCGAATTCCTCATATTTGTATGTCGACTAAATGATTTTCTTTAACAAAATTATTGCAAACAGGAAGCAACATTCTCGCAAAACTATTACTGGACTGGTTTAAGAAAATGACTGATAAATTTTAAAAATTTCATCTGTAAACAGAACAAACGATTTTTCTGTAGTGAGAGTTTAATTTCTTAGAAACATTTCAGCAGCGTTTAACATATGTTTTCGTGACGAACAATTGAAGCTTCCTTCAAAATTTGATAAACATGGTACTTCATCTCTATAATTAGCATCAAGTTGGAAGAACAAAGCGATCGCTTAATACTGGCAACTTCGCATTCAATTATCTTCGCTCATAAGTTTACCCACTGAACAAAACCATACCAGTGTTTGCCTTTGATAATTCAACATCGTTTATGGGTTACACACTAAACATGCTCTCCAAAATAAATGTCACTTAAGGACAGGTTTGTGTTTGTGTGGGTGGTCGATCGTGGGGTTCCTAGTATAAAGAAGCTGGCAGCAGAATTGCCAGCACCCAATGCTCTGTTGTGGGTTCAAAGAACACCTACACAATATTTTCCGCCTTCTGGCAAGCAAAACACGAACGGTCCAACGATGGAAAAGTTTCTCCTTTCTGCGGTTCGCCCTGTCGAAAGTGTGCGTTCGTGTTACGTTCATGCTCGGCCGAGTTTTTAAATTTAATTATTTTTTCATTTCGTAACTTTTACTTCAATTTCGTCGCTGTGCGCCGATGCTCTCCGCCGTTGTTTCATCATCCCCAACCGAAGTTGGCAGCTCTTCTACGAGCTGTAAATTGATGGCGGTTGGATCACTTTAACACAAAACTAATCATCCTTTTCTCTGCATCACTGCACTCGGGGCAGAAACTGCAGACTCTTGGGCAGGGCAGAAGGAAGAAAATCCGGCAACCTAATGGACTGCAGGGATGCTTACCAATTACATTCAGCACGTACGATAAGGAGAGCTTCGGTTCGGTATTAATTTGGCACTCGTACACACCGGAGTCTCGGGTTTGAGGATATTTTATCTGGAGCGTCCAGTTGACCGAGTTGGCAGGCCGTAAAAGCTGGAGTGAGGGATTGGTTACAATGTTAGTTTTCCGATAAGGTTTACCATCTGAGCGATTTCAATCAATGTCGAAGGGGTTTATGTAAAATTACCTGAAATCGTTGATCAGACGTGTACGTTGAGGGCCCCATCGTGAGAATATGAAGATCACGTTTCCTAATCCAAGCAACCTGTCAACATAACGGAGTATTTGAAGAATTTGGGCAAACGTGCTATGATTTAAAATTTGTTTCTTTTAACTAACCGAGATCAAATTGAATACAATAAGAAAATAAATCTTAAACTAAATAAATCTCTGAGCAACTAAACCGACCTTATACCATTCTTGGCATTATCATCAACAAAATATTCTTAGCAAACTATCGATCATGTACGGAGTATAAATCATCTTTTACTTACGTCTTTATCGCCCAGTCGTTCCACCCGGCAATGCAGGAACCCGGTCTGGCCTACGGTTATTGTGAGGTTACGATTCACGTCAAAGTCGAAGTACGGCTGGAGTGCATCGGATTCGTCAGTGGTGGTCGTCAACATTAAATTTGAGCTAAAGGAAACTAATTTGACAGGAAAAGGCAATAATCAGCAATACTAAGACCTTTAGAATTGAACTTTGTTTAATGTAAAAATGATAAGAGTAAGCCGTCTTATGATTGAAGAGAACTTTAAATTTAAAGATTAAAAGATAAGCAAATTCGTGTTAGTGTTATACCTTCGTCTATAAGAAGAATTAGGGGATTTAAAGCGATCGGAAAAAACAACCGATTGTTGGAAATAAGCATGTAAGCGTGTTATGAGCCCTTCAAAACACTTCATTATCTCCTAAGAAGCCACACAAAGCATTTATCGTCATATGGCCGTGCAAAAATTTAGGTAATCCCGGTCATAAAAGTTCAAACCATTACCATATCGATAACTGAGTGATAATGGAGCCAGTCAATGGAGGTGACACACAACCTTCATAATCCAACCTTAAGGTGCTTAACGAACTGTTCAAGGATTATCCTTAAAATGTTTAGCTTTTAATACGATTTTCATCTGCCCGGCAGGCTCTTCGACCCACATAAGATTAGCAAAAACGCTGTTGAATGTGTGAAATGTAGTCCTGATCTGATACGTCGGGGCGACACTAGCTTTACTTTTGAAGTATTTTCCACCACTTCCTAATGCGGCGGACAAACGATCTCGAATGCCGGACCCTTCAAATGGCAGATGCCTTTTCCCAGATAATCCTCAGGCTCCGTCACGAGAGATGGTTGCGATAGTCGAGGAATTTCGTCCTTTCCGACAAACAAACTTGAAAAAACCGACCGAAATAAGGTATCGGCTACGGGCCTCGTCCGTACACACAAAAAGCAAACTGACAACGGAATAACTTTATTTTCACAGACGCTTTTACGGCGGCGAAAGAATGTCGAATGATTCGCTCATGGGCAAGGTTTTTGATCGAAGGTCCTTCCAAGATTTTGCATCCATCGAGAAACAAATTCCCACAGCCTATGGTTTATAAGTGTGGTTCTTCTTAACTAACAAACCACTTAAGGTTGTTATGTTTTCCGAAGAAAGTGTTTTAACCCTGAAGGCAAAACACTCAATAAGGACCGCCTTTTCAAAGTACAGCATTCCTTGATCTGTTTGTAGTTCGAAGAAATTGTTATCGTCGCTATATACTTTCCATTGTCATTACTCTTTGATTGATTGTTTTGAATTCATGGTACTGTTTTAAATAACATTCAAAAATATTTTACTTCCCTAGTGACGGAAACATACAAACTAAAGCAAAGGTACGAAATAAAATTCCAATTCTATGTCCGGCGAGCGCTCTTGCAATTTGCTTTGGTATTTACTTTTGAAATGATTGTTGGTTTGAATTTTTCCCGCTGGACACGAAAGCTACCTACCCCAAAATATGCATGATGCTCGCAAAACGTTTGCTGTGTGCATTTTCGCTCAGCAGCTCCGGCTAGTCCGCTTCCCCGGCACGCAGTGTTTGTTGTGACAAAGGGCTGGCTTCGGCTTGCCAGTGCCATGCTGAGTGGGAACCACCAGGCGTCTCCATTGATTAGATTTCACAGTGCCACCATACTTGTCGCCCGACCGCTCCGCTGCACCATCACTGATAAGATTTTTCGTACAAAAATGTTGCTCCTGCTGCTACCGTATCGAAAATTCACCAATTTAAACCTCCCAGCGTGCCTGCAACGAGAAGGTGAAAGGAGAACGAAAGCAATGTAATATTTAAATGAGGTGGCGATGGCAAACATTTTCCGAGCAATGCTCCTCCCCCAAGTATGGCGGGCTTCGATGAAATGAAAGTATGATCGGTAAATTATTTTAAAGTAAAACCATCCCGTCTAGTCGAGGCAATATTAAGAATTATTCAATATCCATTTTTAACTTATGCATTCGCTTTTACTCGTGCTCGACCGGCTGCGAGCTTGGTTTTAGAGTTTCCCCTTGATTTTAGCGAATAAACCCCAATTCAGGGCATTGTAACAATTTTCAGTTATTTTCTTTGTATTTTAGCTATATTAAAACTTTTTAGCAATCTCAATCTTAAAATAATTTTCCTTTTTGTTTCATTATTGGAAAAAAAATAATAAAATAAAATTGGAATCGATCGCGGCATGGTCGCATGGATTGATTTATATATAACCGGTAGGCTTTACAGAGTAAAGATAGGCAATGCGTTTTCTTCTCCATTCAGTAGTACATCAGGCGTGCCGCGGGGCAGTAATTTAGGTCCGTTATTATTTATTTTATTTGTTAATGATCTGTCATGCGTCCTTAGTAAAGTCCCTCACTTGATGTATGCTGACGATACAAAAATCTATAGTGCCATAACATCGACACGTGACTGTGATACTCTTCAGCATTCTCTCAATGAGTTCACAGCATGGTGTTCTAATAACCTAATGAGTTTGAACGAAAGTAAATGCCGGGTGATCACATTCCATCGTAACAAAAATCCGATCCTACATACATATACATTGAATGGACACCTGGTTCAACGATGCTCAGGTATTACAGACCTCGGTTTATCTTTTGATTCGCAATTGACATTTCGTGAGCACTATGAAACGATAATCGAAAAGGCCAATAGAATGCTCGGCTTCATTCTGCGACAAACTGCTGACTTCACAGATCCGATGTGCCTACGTGCCTTTGTTTGTGTCATTGGTTAGGTCTACCCTAGAATTAATTCAGTAGTCTGGTCA
>KE525348.1:410245-421092 GCA_000441895.2 Anopheles sinensis
TCTTATTCAATGAGGTTGCTGCACCATTTTGCTGCACATGGTTCAATTTAACGCACCTCTACGCCCTCTGCGCCACCCGACTTTGTTACGTGTTCCATTTAACCGAACAACATATGCGGCAAATTCTCCCATGCAAGTGATGGCCACTACGTTAAATGACTACGCTGAGCATTTTGATTTTAATTTACCAGCTTCGCACTTTAAAAATAAGATTCTGTTGCTACGACCGTAATATGTTTAGTTGTATCTTTAATGTGTTTCCCGTGCGTAATGTGAAAATTGTAATTATTCATAAGTTACTTTTAAGTTGTCAGGGCAGACTTTGCCAGACAATTACCCAAATATACAATACAATACAATACAATTATACTTAGTAGCGAAATTTGAGGTAAGCGTGCCCCTTCTAGCGATTCGTTCTGTAACTTACTTAAATGTGTGTGCTAAACGCCGATCTTTGATTGAATGTCTTTTCACACTTACTTTTACACTTTTCGTTGAGTTTCAAAAATATAAACGCAAATAGTTGTATTTTGTTGCAACCGTTTTAAAAATGGTGAGAAATGTCGTACGCTTCTGTGCTTCGGAGCAAGAGCACCCGTGTGAGGGTTTGAGAGTTTAATTGTAGGAATGAATGTAAAAATTTAAAATCTTAGCGTCGCTTGTATGTTGAATATAGCATTTCAATACATTTTATAGTTTCATAACGACCCAAACTTAGTACCAACCTGGCGACGGCAGGTTCGCTTGTATTTACGCACCATTCTGATTCACTGTGAACTTAACATCAATTTTTAAGCTTTTGGCAGCTACACTTTAAAAAATAATAAATAATACGCTGTCAGTTCCACCTCAAGTAGTGATAGCACATTTGCCCCAAAAGTTACTTTTTTCTTTTTAATTCAGATTTTTCCGTGAAATGGCTGACTCTTCAGACCACTCCCATTTTTACTCAATTTTGATAAGTGACACATATCTTCCCAATTTTTTGTCATAATGAGTTTTCACAGTTTATTTCATTTCGCGGTAATATCATAAGATAATTCCAGTTTTTTTACGTTGCATTGAATGGATGAAAAAATAGAAAAGTAGACTTTTCAACATGAAATCCGATATACTATATCTAGTTAGATGAGTAAAATAATCTATTCACTCATTAAATCATTTTATTATTTATTTACTGGTTGCCTCAATTCCGCACAATGAAGAAGGAGTGATTGAGAAAAAACAACTTACTCATCCGGAAATTCGACAGCCACGGCTTACGATCTTTCAAATGTTTCTCCTTCAATCATTTTGAAAACGTTTGTGTGATTTTTGTGGTTTCTTTTTACGAGCACACTATGGGCTGCGACGAGCAAACATGTTTACTGCAAAAGTTGTTTGCGCTGAGCCTAACGAACGAACGATCGAACAAATCAATTCAACTTACAAGACACTCGACACTCGAGCATGCCTACTTTGCCAACGTGCGCGCCAAAATGAAATCGTCAATGTTTTCCGCAGCCGCTTGTTCCGCGCGACAACGTTGTTCGCAGTCGGTACTAAAACTAGTTGCTGCCGTGCTACGGGGAAATAATTCCCGGGCCACGTTGTGCCCATCAAACCCGGATGTCTCGTTGGCGAGTAATTGAGTACGCCGCCACTTTGTCGCCTTCCGATCCATTGGAAGCCGAGTCACGCTGGAAGTGGAGGATGCTTCCACGGGATGTATATTCCACACATTCCACACCGATCCTTTTCGATCAAACCCCGACGACGTCAAAGTACTCTCCCTGTTGTCAAGCCACTTCCTGCTCCGGGATGTTCGCAATGTCTGTTACGCTTCTATCGCGGCTGTAAATCGAGCGATTTTCAACATTCGGTAAACCCTCCGGTTCGGTGGCGTCCCCCTAGTTGAACAATAAATAGCAATGTACTTTGCATCGAGCCGATCAATGAAGCGTTCGTTGAGCGGCAAGTACCAGTGGTTCCTTTTTTTTCCGTAGTGACATCGCGAGGTGGGAAAGTCTGATTTTTTTACACCCACTCCTCCAACCTTCCCCCGACCGCCAGTGCGATCCGTGGCCGTTTGGTTTTTCGGTAAATTTATTGCCATCCGAAATCGATATGTTACATTTGGCTTTTATTTTCATTCTCAGTGCAGTTGTTTCAGCGGACATCAACAAAGTTTTATATCTTAATGCGTTTATCACTGCCAACCGGGTTTGCGCTAAAGTTGGCAGGCGGCTTCTTCCATTCTTGTTTTACAGCGAAACCCAACCATCCGGTGCCGTTTTCGGGGGGGGATAACATGTGTAAGAAGGGGCGTGTACCGGAAACAATCCTACAGCGTCGTCTCCGTCCACCATGAAAAACACGGCACGGTGGAGGCTTATGATTTTTCTCTTTCGAGCCGATCGTAACCCACGGCTGAACAAACGCCGGGAAGGACACGTTCGAGAAGCAACATCAAACAACACGGTCGTCAATGAATGTGAAGGAAAGCAATCGAGCCTGCAACAGTTATGTACGGAATGTTCAACAGGCTGGAAGATGGTTTTATGGCACCTTGCGGATTTTTCGGAACACGCAAACACGTTGAATAGTATTGATTCGTTTTGTCAATTGTGTTAATAGACGCAGTTTGCATTAGAAACTAAGTAGTGTTCTTTATAATATCAATTTATAAGACCGAGAAGAAAATAATATTTATTTAAAATGTTTTGCTCCATCCAACTTTCCTCTTCCAGTTGAAATTCAATTTTTAAATTTCAAGTTTTTGTTAAGTCAACAACAACATTTTGGTTCTTCTTGCTTTGTTCTCTTCAGTATGCAGTGAACCTTTTATTGCTAGAGAAGCAATTTTAGATACAGCTCGTAATTTTCCATCTCTCGAAAGGTATTGCGAACGCTTTGATGAGGTCCCTGCGGCTATAAAGCATTTGTTTGATATTAAATGGCCATGCTCGGCTTGACCGTGAGCTTCATTTCACCCGGATGGGAATGAGGAAATGTTTGGACATTAAACATTAAATGAAAACAATGTCCAGAGGGAAGAGAAGCGCTGAAAATGGGCTAATTTACATGCGCGAATCGAGATGTATATCTCGTTGCCAATTAGCGGTCACATTAGGGCTGCGATAATTAAATAAAGCCATAAAATTTTCATTGTTTAAGCATATTAAACATCGTAAAACACACAATTTTATTTTATTCGTTTGAAGTTATTTGAATAAAAAGCCAAATTTGTATTAAAGAAGTTAATTTTAACTCCAAGTTTTTAAGGTATATATCGCTGAAAATACTCACCAAGGAATAAAATAACGATGCTTTAAAGTACCACCTAAAATATCCTCTGTGTTGTCTCTTTCACATTAATTCACATTCAGGCTATGTCCATGTACCAGCGTAGAGGTTTAAATGCTCCGTGAAACTTCCGCCTTCAGTCGGAGCATCAAGCTAAACATTAGCAACTTTGCTGCGTCCGGCTCCGCTTTTAGCAACTAAATCCTCCCAGGAGAGCGTGATTGTAATTCAATTCATTCATTTTGACGTTAAGATTTGGTATTCAACGCACACGTATTTTTTGCCCAAATGGTCGTTGCTAAACGAACTGCTGTTTGAACTGGGTACAGCAGAAAAGTCCATTTGTTAGGTTTTTTGTAACGGTTCGGGAAATGCAATCTTACATTTTCAGTTGATTAACTTGATGGTTCAATGTCATTTACTAAGTGGTTTATCACTTGCACCAGTACTAACATTATGTCACCAATATTTTTACTAAGTATACTTATTTGCTGATGCTACTCAAATTATCACTTTTCGCAGTAGCACTTTTCGTAACGAAGACGTTTTCACGAGTTCATCTAAAAAAGATGGCGATAGCAACGATGCCGGGCGACAGTGAACGCGAAACTGAAGGCTAAATGTCATTGGACAGGCCTTGAATGCTCCAATGGTGCAACGGAGTCGAGAGTAGTTCTCTTTTACGATTGGTTTTCACTCTCCACCTTTGTCACTCTTCTATCAAATGTTTCCCTGTTATTTACTCAACAGCTCTCATCCAAACAAAACTTCAGTATCCTACTTAGAAGCAGTATCTCCAGCTGGAGTTCGGAAGCTCCATGGAGTGTAACGTGCTTTCAAGCTCTCTGCCATCCCGAGTGAAGCTGGTGCTGGACGTGAGATCCATGTTTTCTCCGCAGCATCCGTTAACAGGTTCGTTAAAACGGGAGTTCCGCCGTTGTTTCTAGTAATGCTGCCTATTTCAAACTGCAACTCACCACAATTTTTTCCACCTTTTTTCACTTATTTTTTATAAATTGTGTTCTAGAGGTATCAACGAAATTGTAACTACAGAATTATGTTCATTGCCTGTTAGTGAAAAGAATTGAAACAAAACTCACATTGTCAGTAATTCTTCTTAAAGTATTTTTCAAATACTCATTGTGATTCAACATATAAAAAAATATTAAAATTTCATCCATTTATTGCAACGAGAACACCAACAACTCTCATTTGATGTTTTCCAATAACATTTGGCCATGAATTTCGGGGCTCTTTATTTTTCATGGTGTAAAAAATATCGCTTCATATTTAAGCGCCATATTTATTGCTACATATTTGTGCCTCATCTTCACTTACCAACTTCCGATGAAAGCCGGCGTCGGCACTTGTTTTCCTTTTGACATTAAATGTGCGCATTAATTTTATGTTGAGCCGAGAATGGATCACTCAAAACGGATAACACCTCGAACGGATGGCTTTTGCTGTCGTCGGAACGACATTCAACATGCACGATTGGATTTGTACTGGGCAGTTCCAAGTGAAGTGCTTACGCTCGAGGCAAAGCCAATTGCTTTTAACCATCATTACAAATAAAAATTCGTAGTCGTTTTTCACGGTTGATTACTTCGGTTTCCTGCGAACATTTACCATACCATTTACCATAGTCACATGGCTTATTGTGACTGATTTTCAGTTTTCAAACAAGCCATAACTTTTGATTTTAAGATATATAAATTTCTAAGCATCATGGAAGGTAGTATTGCAGTATATGGAATTTCGAGGGAACCATTTTTCAAACTTGCTTAAATAAAAGAAGTCTTTTGTATATGCTGTTTGACGCTAATAACTAACTCCGTCACTAATTTGACTTACGCATACGAAGATTTTATCAGTAAAATACTGCCTGAAACTGTCGTCATGCTAGAAATGGTTTATCGTTGCTAGTGAATGCGGCCCGTTTCGCTTACAGCATACCAGGCCTATGAAAATTTCCAAAATATACGACATTGTTTTGGTATAAATTCGGACCCAACTTATTTATGAGGGTTACCAAGGCATGTTTGGAGGAAGGCGACCCGGTTGCCCGGTGCACAGCGTCAGACAGAAGGCCCGTTAGTGGTTCCCAGCACTGGAATTGATGGGTTTTCTCGGTTCGTGTTCGCATTCACTCACCGTGACCTTTTCATCCCCCCACCCCGGCCCCCCGTCCGGTCCTAACCCGCTGAGAAGAGAGTAGAACGCCCGAAATGTGGTTGCTAGTACTCGCGCAAAATAAATGAGTTTCATGCCACCGAAAAGCTTCATTGTTGGGTGAATTTGTTCGCAACAAAGAGAAAACGAGGGTTTGCAGCCACGGGGATAGACATGGTGAAGTCCTACAAATCACAGATACGTTACTATTAACCAGGATACTCGGGGAAGTAAAATGAGGTGTTTATGAAAGGAGTCAGATCCGAAACCCGCCACTGACTCGTTACAGTGCCACCGAGGCCAGCTAATTCGTTACCACACGATACCGAATTAAATACTTTGTGGTTGGGGTTCGAACGAGTGTTATGAAATGATTAATTCGATCCCGGACCGGGAGGCCAATTAACTCCTTAAATGCGATACAGACGGATGAAAGAGCGTGTTAAATTATATCCGAATACACAAATTATGTCCATCGAGCGTAATGAGTGTGAATGTATCTTGGTTTTACGTATAAAGTGGACAAATAGTAGCCTGTTTTTCAAACAAAGTTGTTAATGGAGGCGCCTGGTGTTTCATGGTTTCCATTGTTTTCGCATCAATTAAGCTCAATAGCTGGAGTGTAACATTGTCAAACCTTGGGAAATTTGTTCAAATCAATTACATATTTCTTTTTTATTATTTTTATTTTATATTTTATATTATATTTTATATTTTTAATTTTATTTTTTGCATGGAGTTTTGTGTGCATCACAAACTCAACCAATACTAACCCGTCACTCCTGAAACTTTCCACATATCAAGTTTAAGCACTGTAGATGTTGTTGAAGGCTTAATTGATTTCAGTTTTCTAATAAAATCATCTCAATTTAAACTCAGTTTTACTAACACAAACAAACTTTAATCCCTGGCCGTCCAAATAAAATAAAAAAAAACAAACTGTTATCCAATGACTGCGACCACGGTGTAGTGTTCATCAAAATTGAATTCATACATTTGAAAAAATCCATCGCCCATTTCCATCCATCCATTTTGTCCATCGAGGGTAATAAGTGTAAATGTATCTTGTTTTCATGTATGGACTGTACAAATAGTAGCCTGTTTTTCACACAAAGTTGTTAATGGAGGCGCCTGGTGTTTCATGGTTTTGCTCCCGCATCAATTAAGCTCAATAGCTGAAGTTTAACAAAATCAACCCAAGGAAAATGTAATCAAATTGTGCATAAATTTTCAAACTTAAATAGAGTTCAAACATTTGAGGGAATATTTTCTTTTTTTCTAAATCCGAAAGAATCTTAGACTTAACAGGCATTGGTTAAGTAGTCATATTAATTGAAGAAAAAGGAACGCAAATATAATAACTCAAAACACTTTACTCTACATAAAGCATCACCAACCATATATCAAGCGTAATGATCTAATGTTTTCTTACCCCAAAAGTTGACCAAAACTCCTATAGCAACAAGCAACTACCAACACCGCGTTAACCAATATTATACATCGCAAAACCGGATGCTTTTCACCGGAACGAGGTGCAACTTTTCGGACGTTCCTAATGGCGGTAATTGCAATCACCATAAATATGCTTTTATCCAGCCAATCGATAAGAGCGTTTCACTTTCGCCCGAAACACAGACGCCACTTCAGTGTGCCTGGCCTGGGAAAGTCTTGGGGAACACACACACACACACACACACTCACCGAGGTGGAAAAGAAAAGGGGGACGATGAGAGCATATCAGTGTCGCCGGTGGCTGGTGGGACAAATATTTGCATGCTTTTGGCACATACACAGTGGCGCAGTATATTATTCCCGGTTTTGCGGAGGGGAAAGCGAGGAAGAACGGTGGCATGCCGATGTCAAATAACGAGTTATCATAATGCTCGCAGTATAGTTCGGAGGACGTACTGATGGTGATGCTACTGCTTGGTTATTACGGAGATGTTGTGTTTCGCTCGGGGCCAAAACGGTCACTCGGGCGGTCGGCGGAAAGGGCGAAGGGTCCCGGGTGCGTGAGTGTGGTTCGATATTAGCACGTCGCCATCGAATGTGACGATTTCCTGCTTCGAAAACGTGCGCCACGAAGGGAACACACTCTGATGGGAAGATTTTATGACAATGTTTGCCTGCGAAGCTGATAGCCTGATGACCCACTTCCGTACGATTCTTGGCGTGCTTTTACAGCCCTCGACTTGTTATGCTTCCGGGTACATCTTACGGCACATTCACGCTACGAACCAGCACGAATTCAATGCATGCCCGCACAAATCAAAACATACCGAACGATGATCAACTGTGTCGCCCGAACGAAGCTGTTTTCGTTTGATAGAGCCCTCGGGACAGCACCGGTACCACCACTGTATGCATGGAACAGCACCAGAAAGAACCAAATATTAGCATACTAATTTAATAACATAAATGTGTGGCTTGTACGCTCCATTCTAGTCTCCATTCTAGAAAACAACCGACATCAGTCGACAAAGGCAGTTAAAACGTGGCACGGTGCACGACCGCTGATGCTAAAACGATTATGGTCTAGTCTTTCACGGTTGCTTTCTAAAGTAGGACACCATTCCAACACCGAGACGGGGCGCTCTTTGCCGAACTTTTCTTCCATAGCCAAGGATGTGCCGATGCGAAACCTTCTTTTGATGTTCCGCTTCCGTGCAAGCTGGTTGGAAGGCTTGGTTTCTAAAACGTCTCAATGGGACCTCATCATCAATCGACACTTAAGAATAGTCTTGAGTGTTCTTACAGCAAAGTACTTTTGATGTTTGGTACTGGTTTTAATTTCCTTATAATTACCTCAATATCATATATTTTCTACGTGGGTCGTATTGATCTAAATGAAAACTTCTCATTTGTTCGTTTCTAAGAAAAGTTATTGAACGAAAACATTTCAATGACATTAGTTTATATTACTTACTTTACAAAACTCGTATGTTTTGTTCATGCCTAACTTAAATTACTACATTGAACATTGGTTTCAATAGGTCTTCTGCTCTGCGAGATTTTTTACATTTCCTACGTCCAACCGTATGAACAACAGTGGAGCCATCGTTAGGGCACACTCTCAAACAACTCTTATTCAATTGCATCCGAGCAAAACGTCCAGATTGCGCGAGAGCTTATCAAATCGAAAAATACGCTTCATCTAACGACAACAGATACCGCTAGGCACAAACAAACAAATACCGATTCCCATCGGGGCCTTTCCCGGCGTAAGCAAGAGAAACTCCTGAAGACAACCAATACCAAAACCGTAGCACGACACAGGATGCCCGTAGCGATCGGATACACACAAACGCCAGCAAGGAGACCATCTGGGGGGAGGGAAAGGGAAGAAGTATTTGCATACAATCAAGAATTTATGACGAAAATGGATTTCAATAATGTGAAATACATTGCAATTGACCCTCGGGGCAAGCGTTTCAGCCGGTACGGGGTTGAATTTCAGCTTTTTCAGTGAATTCCCACGGAAGTCCCGGCGAGCCAGTCGTACGGCGTAAGTTAGTTGGAGTAAAAAGGATTAAAGGATCCTGGTTGCTTGGCACGCGTCGTGACGATGGTGCGATGGCCATTCGGGTAAGTTTCATGGAGAATCCCCGAAGAGAATTTTGTATCCATAAAGCTTCCTTTATCGTTAAAGTAAGGAATTTAAAGCGGGAGTATTGATGTTTATTGAGACGTTTGTCCACATGGCTTTAAATATTCATATTATATATTAGGTCCGCAAATAAGTAACGGCCGTTTTGAAATCGATGGGACCACTGTGGACTAGTGGCGCGATTTTGATGTTTACAAACGTCATAAACCAAGCTCGGGAATGACATTATCAAACTGTGTAAACAGATTAGTGATTATTTCGCGCGGGTAAAAGTTACTGGTTGTTGAAAATGTCTGATTTTGTGCCGGAAAAGCGCCATATGCGGGAGGTGTTGCTCTTTTTGTTTCGGGCGAAGAAAACGGCAGCCGAAGCGCATCGAGAGCTTTCGAATGTTTACGGCGATGCTGCTTTAAGCGAAACAAGGTGTCGGGATTGGTTTCGACGCTTTCGAAGCGGTGATTTCGCCGTGGAGGATACTCAACGTGAAGGAAGGCCCAAAACGTTCGCAGACGAAGAATTGACGGCTTTACTGGAGGAAAATCACTGTCAAACGCAAGAAGAGCTTGCAGCCGTGCTTGGTGTAACTCGTCAGGCCATATCATCACGGCTGAAGGCGTTAGGCATGATACAGAAGGAGGGCAAATGGATACCACACGAGTTGAAGCCGCGGGACATCGAACGCAGACTCGTCATGTGTGAACTGCTGGTCCAGCGGCACAACAGAAAGGGGTTCCTGCACAGAATCGTGACGGGAGACGAGAAGTGGATTTTGTTCAGCAATCCCAAGCGCAAAAAATCATGGGGATCCCCCGGTCATACCCCAACATCATCAGCTCGGCCGAACATCCATAGCTCGAAAGTTATGCTGAGTATTTGGTGGGACCAGCTCGGTGTCATCTACTACGAACTTCTTAAACCGGGAGAAACAATCACTGCTGAACGCTACCGGAAGCAATTGATGAGTTTAAGCCAAGCACTGCGTGAAAAACGATCAGTACTCATCACGCCACGACAAAGTTATTCTGCTGCATGACAATGCTCGGCCACATGTTGCGCAACCTGTAAAAAACTACCTCAATACCATCAAATGGGATGTTTTACCGCACCCGCCGTATTCACCGGATCTGGCACCATCGGATTTCCATCTGTTCCGATCCATGGCACATGGATTGGCTAACCAGCAATTCTTCTCCTATGAAGAGATCCAGAATTGGTTGGAAACCTGGATTGCGTCGAAAAACGATCATTTTTCAGAAAAGGAATCCGCGAATTACCCGAAAGGTGGAAGAAAGTGTTAAATAATAATGGCCAATACTTTGATTGACCCTATTTCCACAAATAAAAATGCCACGAGTAAAAATAAACTTATGAAAAAACGGCCGTTTTTTATTTGCGCACCTAATAGATGAAGAAAAATTGCTTTCGGGGCCACTTAATTTGGCTCGTTGTCGTTCACCTATATTTTCGTTAATTTATATCTACGGCTCCATCGATGTGTGCTGTCTTATGGAGTAGCGGGAAGCTATGGCAGCGGATGAGGGTGAGTGAGAGACAGCGTGGAAGCTCAGACGTGAAGGAATTTACCCTCCTTGTTGGTAAACGCTCAGCTCTGCCGGTTCCGGATACTGGTATTTTTCCGTAAATTTTCGAGTTTTATCTTCCCGCGATTTCATGGCTCATCGCATCTTGAAACCAATGCCAACTACAGCAACTATCTACGGAAGAAAGCGAGCGTCTTATCGCCCTGGAACGCCTCCGTAATATCGCCCATCTCGAAGATGTC
>KE525348.1:427245-548982 GCA_000441895.2 Anopheles sinensis
TTGTGTGTGTGTGTGGTATCTATAGGATGTTTTTTTGGTTTGGTTCATCCTTTTTGCTGGAAATAAATTGGTCGAGCATCCGGAGCGGAGTCTTTAATGTGGCGCCTCCACTCCTTCCGAAAGGTGGACGCACGCGAATCGGGATGCCTAGGACGAGCAAACAGACACCGTAAAATGACGCACTAACAGTGAAGGCAGAATACGCACGTACGACCAATAAATCACCGGTACCCGAGTGGAAAAACGAAAGTTACCTACAACCCTCCCAAAGGGAGCGGACCTTGTAAGAAGGTAACGGTGGCACCCACAAAATGATCATAATTGGATGGGAGATTAAGTGGAATACGGTCGAAATTGTCTTCTGCCGAGCGTTGCTCTGCGTTCCAAGAACGGTTTGCTTCACACACACACACACGCACTGCCCGGCGCACAGTAGAGTCAGCGAAGGGTTTCACTTTTTCCTAGGAAGCCAACTTGCAGACACGTGCAAGTCAAACACGCTAGCGCGCGTAATTTCATCTGACGGAATGTAATCTCCGTACGTCAGCGGCAACACCGAGCTTACCCCGACCACTGATTCGTGCCCGAAGAACCGAGATGCAGTGATTTATGAATTACAATTGTGTACAGAAGCCGAGGCCCAGATCGCAGCCTGGACTTTTGTATGCAAATGGGTTTGCCTTCTTCTCGGTTTGCCACCGTGCGATGCGATGGCTCGCCCCATGGGAAGTGAATCCTTCTGGGCCGACTTCGGTTGACGAGGCTAGCATTGCAATGCGATGTTCTAATTCCGAGATTAGCTGCTGCTTCTTGAGTCGTTAGCTTAAAGGTTTTGCGAGTGTCTAACAATTGAAGAATTTGCGCACTCGCCGAAAATTGGCTCTGATTACAATGGCTATAAATGTTTAACACAAAACCAATTCGAAAATCATGTAGCATATAATGGATTAGAATAACATTTTACGATCACACCTCGTGGTTTAAATTATACTAAAACATAATTATACATATTTCAATTATCAATGCGTATTCTAAAATTCAATTCAATGCATTAGTTCAATTAGTCTGCACTGTTTCATCAGTGAAGCAATAGTGATTAATAAATGTTGTTCTAATTTTGTTGCAAAGAAGTTAGCTATCAATAGTTTTGCTGTACTATTTATAGCTGAGAGTATGTTTAGAAAAAGGATTAAATTAGTTTCATTGAGAGAAATGCCATGTAATACAGAGCGATATCTATAGAAAAAGATGTAATACAGTCGACTCTCGCTAATTCAAACTTTCGATAATTCGAAACTCTCGATAATTCGAAGTATATCAGTAGTCCCTTGGAAAACTCTCTCTATTTCGAATAAAACCAATACGATTTGGTACACTCGGTAATTCGAAGTAAAATTCGAAGCTGGGTTGCTTTTTTCACGCGATAATTCGAAGCTATACCCACTCAACTCGCAACAATTCGAATTGCTGAGCAAGTTGAAACGTGATAGAACGTGTCACATCCTACCCCGATAACGGTAAAAGAAGCTGAAAGTTCACTAAGTCAGGTGTCAGCAATGACTTTTTTTTCAATCGATAGTTACTATTGCAAATTTTATGATAGACGAAGTGAAACTCAGTGCTTTGAAACAAAAAAATCAAAGAGTGTTTTGTTTAAAATAAGTATTTTTGAAATTTTTGCCACTTTTTATATAAATAACAATTTATGTGAGTACATATTTGCCTAAAATATAGAGCTATGTGCATAAGACGTGTTTTATCAATTTTATTTCCTACCACTCTTGATATTTCGAACTCTCGATAAATCGAACTTTTTTCTGGGTCCCTCCAACTTTTTTGTTATGTTACAATTACCAACTAGCAAGCAGGCAAATGAGTTATACATTTTGTTGTGCATGATAAACAAGATAACGTGAGCCAAACAATTTTGAAGTTAAATAATTGACTATTCATGTAATCAGTTTCACACATAAATAAGCAGTGATGCTCAATGCCCATCGTTACAAAGAAGCCGAAAACTTATCGTAAAAAGAACGATAAACTGAAAACATCTGGAGCATTTTTTAATATTCTCAGCTTACTTACTTGCCGAAAAAGAACTACAACTGTGAAACGGCCTTGGGCTTACATTCGAAATCACTCGCAAAACTAGAGAAATTCCGTAAAACCAAAAGCTATCCTGCATAACATTTGTCGTTTCACTAAATAATTAGAGGGTTATTAAATTTTTTTTTTTACATAATTATTTCATTTAAACCACACATCCCAGAAAGATGTCTCTTTATATTCAGATCCCTTGTTTTGTAGGAAATTAAAAATAAAATATTTTATTATTTTTGATTATTTTTCGTATCATACCGTAGCATACCGACGAAATGGTTTTAATTTTTAGTATGAGATCACATATGGGATTATCAATAAAAAGAACTTGCAAGAATCAATAAAACATGTCAGGGTATTGATCATTTCATTCCAAACATCACACGAAAATCAGATGAAACAATATACTACGATCGAACGAACAAGGAGAATCCGAAATTGATGCCTTTTTATGTGGCATCCAGATTCAAAGGAACTTGTTGCGTGTCTCCGCTGATGCGCCGGAAATATTATACCACAGTCAATAAAATTATAACAAGAGTAATGATCGTAAAAATGGCTCATTTCGTCGGATCCGTCTGTAACAACCGTATTCCTTTTCGTTTCGAAATCGAGACACGCCCAAACCAGGCCCGACCCCTTCGGCAAGTACAAATCCTTATTGATACCTACATTCAAATAGCAGCATCTCCAAACGGTCTCCGGTCTTTATTGCTCACACCGAAACACCACCGGCGTGCATGGTGGCGCTGCTGCCGGACGGAACTTCATCATTCCCTAGTTTACGGGTGCCGGGCAGAAAACTTTATCGTCCCGGCCCAAGGTTGCTCCCGGCGTGCGAAACAATGTGAACCCTCCCACCATGTGATCGGCACAGATGTGGCGCAGAGGAGAAAGCACGAGAGAAAGTAAGCACCTTTTAGTATTCCTCCCCGTTAAGCCTGTAAGTCCGGCACAAAAAGGGAAGGAAATAATTTATTCCGCATTTTGTGTGCGCTCGAATGCGCTTTTCTGCTACCGTTTCATAATCAGTGCTGTGTAGTTGCGCCCGGTGTGTCGTCAGTAATGGCCACCCCCGGGTCGAACGTCTTCGCTCCGGAAACCAGAAAGACACTGGAGACCGCAGCGATCGAGCCGGGCGGGCGAAACGGGGAAGGAGCAACGGAAAACATAGCATAAACATTTCGCCTCTTCCGGTTATGCAGGGAGCTCACCTGTCTCCACGCCGTGTAGAACGGGATTTATTTTCCGAGCAAATGAACAACTTGCAGTGCCTGCAGCGGAGCTAACATGAAAGCGGATTTTACAACTGTGTTTTTCTTTCTATTTTGCCACGCTGTTTCGGTTGGTCGGGCGTGCGAAAACGAATGTTTTCCGGGCACTCCTACCGGGTGCATTCATTAGGTGGAGGATTCGTCGGATTTGTCCAGCTTTAAGCAGAAGAAAACATGAAACACAAACAAAAACACACAGCTGTACAGCATGCATAACGAAAAGGAAAACATCCGGATGGTACAGCAGCAGAACTTCAACGTCTTAAAATATTGAAATTTATATGGCCATGTTCTTTACAGCCAGCAAAGCTCCACGCGCAGCTTCCTTTTCGGCTAAGAACGTGGCTAGCTTCCCACCTTCGGTGTAATGGTCCGCCATACATCATTGGAATAATGATTTTATCTCACGATCCGCACGCAACGGGAAGAGAAAGCGCGTCGTGGCCAAAGCGAAAGCATAACACATCGTGTGAAAAATCGCACTCACCGTGCTCTCGACCGGGGGCGTTGGAGCTTTCCGTCGCTGGAAAGTAATTTTTAACCCCCTTCGGCGAAACACCATGTGTGGTGGCCCGGTTGGTGGTAGATTTATTGCGCCGGGGCCAGGCTTTGACGAAAATGTTCTCCCCGAAACGGGAGGGCGGGAAATAACGCTTCCGAACATCGTGTAATCATGGAGTGTTTTTGAGGGGTGCTTCTCTGCCGCCGGAACGAGCACGTTGCCGGGTTGGGGGGTGAAAAATTATACTTACCCACATATCGGCTAATATTCGCCCCCGTTGTGCTCGAATAAAATAAACTAGTAGCTACACTCGCAGCGGTGTTTGATGGAGGAATTTATTGATGAAAATTAATTAAGCGCCGAAATCGATAATTAAATACAAGCTTTCTCGATAACAGGAAACTCTTTTCAACGAGGTAAGCAAAATCTAAACATATTATGAAATAGTTTAAATTGGGGCATTGAAGAGTTTTAAATCATTGCCAAAATCCATAACGAGCACTGATGAAACAATTTAGTTTAATTTATTAATCAGTTCTCCTTTGCTGCAAAATTAAAACTCGAGTGAGCAATAAATTAAAGGGGAAAACATCAATTGATTTAAAGGTGAGGACCTTTGTAGTTCTGTTTCAGGATTTTGTCTTTGGACTTAATTTTTGCATTCAATCAAGGTCTGCATTAAGAACCTACATATACTCATGCAGGTTAGATGAAAATAAATATAAGATTTAGAACTGTGCCTCACCTCTCGGCAGGTTTTTCTGGGAGTTCTTAAGAGCTTTTAATAGTTTTAAACTTTTTTTAAATGTTTAGCCATAAATTTGCATTGTGAATGATCCACCTTAGACAATCCAACAAAACTGATTATTTCCATTTTTCAGTATTTTTTTTAGGAATTGTTTAATCTTACCAAAAGTTTCTTTCATTTGGTTAAAGGTCTACAAATAATCTTTCAATTTGGTGAAATGATCTTAAATCTAGTTTCGTCATAAATATTCTAATTCATGAATTTTGATATCGACACAAAATGTTACGTTCGAAAAGGGTAAGGAAAAACTGAACCTGGATCGTTCGAAGATTTTGCATGCAATGCGACTTCAACACCCAAAGAAGATTCCCGTCTTCCATTAACCTTAAGGCACGGAACAGTAAATATGCAGTAACAAGATGGAGACAAGCAATTTTTCCCAATTTGCGGCCCTGGTGAGCGACGATACCGATTCTTGCAGGTTCGGTAGTACCGAACAGTGAAACACAATCGTCCTGGTGCACCTTTACAACGGTTTGGTTTGTCTTTAGATGTGCTATACCTTGTGTTTTTCAGTTTGAAAATCTATCAGATAATAGGATTTTACTTCCCTTTTCAACTTCCCTTCAAGTGCTTTCCCATAGCCCGCTCTACAAGAAATTTTTCATCTCAGGACATTTTTTTAACACACCATAGCCATTGTTGAACGAGTGCACCAGTGTGAAGTTGTTTTACTGTACGTGGTGTTACTCGAGACGGCTCCAATTATTTTTCGTTTATCGTATTTATGCATGCGATACGTTTTCGTTAGAGACATTGCACGATGTCCCTGATAATACCATGGCATGAAAAGGTTATCTAGGTTCAACTTGTGCCATGAAATTCATCTCTCAGAGGTGTGAAAATAAGTCTTCATGTAAGACACATATAGTAGAATATTCTAATGGTATGGAAAAGACAACAGATTGGGAACTTTGGATTGTTTTCCGTAAGAAAATTGATTCTATAAAACATAATTGCTGTAAGACAAAGAAGTTTGGCCAAAGCTGGACTTTACATTGGATAACATACTTATTTTTAATCCAGTCCAAGATCAATCCAACCTTAATTGAGCTTCACTAAGGCACACATTTGAGGAAGATGGCAATGTAGTCCGAAATGAAGCACCTTTCTTCCTATGCATAATTAAACGTATGAATTTAGCTTGTAGCTCGTTAGGTGTATGATCAGGCTCAGGCTCGGTGAGAGACACACCCGAATTTCATTGGATTAGGAAGTTATTAAAATTTAAATAAGTGTGTTTTGAACCGATGTCGGATGAATAAATCGTTAATCTAAGATATGGCACAGGCAATAAAGCTTAATATATTATTGGATATACATCTTAGTTGGAGAGGAATTGTTACTTCTTACATAGTTAAAATTCAAGTTGATTATAAACCAATTTAAAAATGTGTTTAAATGGCTTTAATATCCACACAACAGACTTAAAACATTAAATTATTTCAATTAATTTAAGAGAGCTTTATTTCTTCAACACTGCAGACTTTTATGATAAATAACAATCGTCAGGAATAAAGGACATTTTAGATAACGTGTGTATACAACTTGTTTTCTAAATTTTGTTGCTGTCAGGTGATTTTTTAATTAAAAATTGCTTATTAACGACAACAAAAAATCTCTTTGAAACAAATTGTATTTCAATTCATCGAGAACGCATTTTTGGGAACTAGAATGTGGTGCTTGAATGTTTGTTGCGCAATTGAATTGGCTTCTTTGGTCAAAAAGAACTTAAAAACCATTGTGATTTCATTGAAAAAAGTCGAATCTCCATCGAATTCATATTTGATTTCGTCGGAATGAATGTTTTTATGCTTATTTTTCAATATTCCATTTCAGCCCGAACATGTTCCCACATCGTCCAACTGAAGGTATGCAATACTATATGTTGATCGTTGGGAATGTAGGTGATTGGGCATGATTGATCCCAAACGTTCTAATAAAAGGGCAGCATAACTCTGCCCCGGCTGTGTGGCTGGAATAAAAAAGGTGTCACCGAAGACAGAACGCAGCAGTTGGAGCCGAACGCAATTGCTACAAATGTTTCGGAAGCGGTTTGAACTTTCCGGGCACATCCATTCAAAACACCACCCCGGGGAGTTCCGCGGTTCAATTGTTACAATCTAGCAGGACGCATATCGCAAAATTGGAAGTCGCGCACGGCGTGCAAAGTTTTTGACCTTGTCACGTGTGCAGCTGTCGACCCGCGCTGATACTTGCTGCTGCAGGCCGTTTCTTCACCACCCTACTTCGGGTTCTAGATGCGGGGCTCCCGTTTGCGTGACTTTTCGTGTCACTTTATTTTTATTTCTGTAACATTGTACGCCAAGGTGTGGGTTTGGAGGTAGAGAAGTTGGGTGTAGTAGCATCTGTTCTACGCGCAATCTGTGGAATCGCATGAGCACGTTTGGCTATTGCCATCGAAATGCCCGTTTTTGTAGCGCAGGCTCGTTTTGTGTAATTCTTTTTACGTTTGTTTCATTTTTCCTTTTGCTTTTTTTTTTTTTTTGTTGGCCATCGAACCGGAATAGCTCGATCCCGAGCTGCTCGGTTCCGTTTCGGGTCAAAGATTGATTCATCGTCACATGTCATAAAATGGAATCCTTCGCTCTGAAGGGTGACGTAAAATTCAATTTTCAGCGCCACGTTCTCGCACGCTCGGGTTTCACAAAATCGTAAAAAAAGGGAAAAACTCGCCGTATAAAATGGAATCGCGCTGTTATGAAATGCCCCGGATGTTCTTTGAACAGAGAAAAAGCTAGAACGAGAGAGAGCGTGGCATGGGAAAAGGAGAAATAGAGAGAAAAAAAGGATATCCGCCGCGACCGTGCGGTTCCATGCGTTTGAAAGGAAGAAATATACTGCGGAAATTAAGCGTATCTCAATTCCGTTATATTTCCGATCGAATCGAAGCTACCCGTGTTTTTCGGGTGGGGCGGCGGAAAACGCGCCCGGGCGCCCGGCATGGAAATCATCGAGCGATTCCGGCGGAGGGCACAAAGCTGGGGAAATGGAAGTTTTGAACTTTTGCTAGAGAGCTGCGCATACGAATAGGAGGTTGGCCGGTTCGCCGAAAAGGTACACCGGTTGCCATGTGTGGGGTTTTGCGTGGTTCGGGATGAAACTTATCGGCCCAATCTTGATTACGTCTGTGGCGAATAGTGGCGAAGTACAGTACGGTTCCATAAACTATTTTTGGATTTGTTGTTGGTTTCGACCGAACCGAGAAAGGGTAAGTCAAGCGAGCACGGGCAATGGGTATGCTATGCAAACATTCCACAGGCAAAAGGCAAACAATCACACGAAACAACATAAAAAAACGGGGGGTGGAGAGGGATGTGGGCGGTAATCACCGAAAGGTGAAAGCAACCAGCCATCCATCGTTTATGGGCTTCTAATGGAATTAGATTCGATGCACGAAACTCGCAAACCTGCCTGTATCGAAATAGAAATCATATAAGAAAACATCCTGGCCTAAAATAGAAAATCCTTTTCCATATCTTTTCTTAAATTAAGGACTGGCTGTTTGGTCATATGGTCTTCACAAGAATTATGCGTAATCTCACCGTCAGTATTTTCACAAATTTACAAATCTCATCAACATCATCTATAAATTATAGTATAAATTAAACTATATTGTATATTAAACAAACATATTAAAGAGTCACATTTCCATATGCTACCAAGTAAAACATAAAATAATTTAAATCATTGCGAATCATTCTAACATTTGATTGACGCTGACAGTTTTGATATTTAAATCAAAGTTGGTTCCTTAAACGATCACCTGATCGAAACAGCATTCTTCATTTACACACTTGAAGTAGATCGAACGTGTTGGCTATTGTTATTAAAGAAAATGCCTTTGCTCAATGATGGAAACAACTATTCTCACAATAATGGCATGCGTTCAGTTCAAAACACCACATTTATAAACGAGTGCACAGCGAGAAAAGCATAGCATCCTTTCCACAACTATGATTAATTCTGCACAGAGTGTCATGCGAAAATTATTCAATCATATCATTTACCCGTTTGAACATGCAATTATGTTGGTAATTGCCTCCGAGAGGCAAAATTAACATCCAACCTCAGTTTCGGTCCGTAAATGCACGGCGCAGCTTTAGACCAGCAAAAAGGCGCACGTTCTGGTTGCGAGCAGAGGCTGGCCGTCCGGGAAGGTGGCGCGTGGCGTATGGGCTGGAGTGATGAAAAGCGAACGCAGAACACGAAGGTAATCATGCGAGTGTCGAGTTGCCGATTTATGCAGTTAAACTTTTTCCTTGCGGGGCGTTTCGTGTGCCACTTCGCGCGCCTGCAAACCAGCGCATCTAATCTATAATTTAGTTTGATGTTCGCGGTGCACATATTACCTCGGTACCTCATCATCGTACATTTATTTAGCTTATTGTCAGCCGTTGGCAACACCCCCCAAAATGCCCTTTGCAGCCGGGCGCATGCATGCAACGTGCTGTTGCGTGGACTCCCGTAGCGTTCTAGCACTGTCCGGACTCTGGACTTTCCAAACGCGGGCTCGCTGGAAAACGATGCTCCGGGCACCCGGAATGATGATGACCGAATCTCGCCTAACGGGTGCGACTGCTAAGGAAGAGAGAGGTCACAGCATCCGACCGTGAAGTTTTCATTCAATTTTAATCATAGCTTTGACCATAACAATAGCAATAAATGAATCATCTGTTCGTAGGGATGAAGGGATCCAACATGTTTTGATCGTTCGAAATAGATGGAAACGAGTAACATCGGGTTCCGTACGCATTTAGGTGTAGAATTCATGCAATCCACTTTGGGCCAGCAAAGGTCAACAAAATATCAAAATCACGTTCTTGTTTTAAATAATATGGACAAATTATTCATGTTTTGGCAACGTGAAATTAAGCACATGTAAATTTGCACAAATGATTTTTCTTTAAGAAATAGACTAAGTCAACTTACTTAAACTGTTACAGTCCACGATTTGTTTGTAATTTTAAATTCAGGCATTTTTAGAAAAGAATTTAACACTGCAATACATTGATTTGAAAACTTGCCCGAATGCTTTTTAGGCATCATTTTGACCCCTGTTTTTTTAACCCGCTGTAACTTCGTCAGTTTTCAAGGTTTTTCAAATCCGTAAACGGCTGCTTTTAAGTATATTTGTTGACTATCTTTTGGTGTTTTAGTTTTTTATGCCCTTTGTCGTCATTCTGTTAGCTAGAAGCTAGATTGATTTGATCCGAATTTTAGTTCTTTTCAACTTTCATTTTATCACAATGAAAAGTGAAAATTAAAAAAAGTGTGCGCTAGAAAGCTTGTACATTTAGCCACCTGTAAAAAATAATTTCATATTTTTAAGATAACAGTGTTAAAGCCCGTGAGTGAGCCAGTTAAGAAGAAGAAGATGTTAAAACGAAGTATGTACATTATACATTTTATTGTGACAATTTTGTATTTTTCACAGGGACAAATGTTTAATAACTATATTTTCTTATCTACATGGAAAAATCTAATAAAGTATGGAAAGTAACAAACCATATGCCAATACTAAAGCACAGTAAGTGCTGCGATAATTTTATTCAGCTAGCCCTTTCGACATTCCTCATGCTTTTGTCATTCCTCCAGGATAAACAATGGGATCTTCTTGTGGTATGTATACACGCGTCGCGACATCTTTCTTCGCCAAAAACTGACGCTGACGACCATCCATCCTGGTTGAGCCGGGGACCCGCTGGCAGTGCACGTATCATGACGACTGTCTAGGGCTGCACGAGCAATGAATTTATACGCAAGGGATCGTCCCGTCGGGCGCTCGACCCTGTCTGCGCTGCGCTGGTGAAATTTAGTATTCCACCGGGATTGGGCTGTGTGTGATGTGATTATGCCGATGGCGCTTCATGGATGCATTTAAACTAGTGCATTTTCCGGCATGTGTCGTGGGTGGTTCGGCGAAATTAAAACGTGGCCGTGCGACGGCACGACTTTGGCTAGCTGGGATGGATGCTGCATACCAGCAGCAGCAGTAGCTGGGTCGCAACTCAAACAGCATCCGGAGCCGAGGAGGTAGAATGAAAATTTCATTATAAATTTGAGGGTCATTTGAATTCTCCGACTGGTCGTGAGGTTGACGGGAGCGCACTCGAGCTGCTATGACACATGTATGCGCTTGGAAGGATACTTTCATTAGCGCAATCTGGTTAAGCTATTAGAGGAATGTGAAAGCCACATGATTTATTTAGGTGCATTTCAGGACTCATTAAAAAGAACAACACAACTCGTCTTTCTCTCATATGAATGCGGGCACCGAAAGCAATCAGTCTTCGCGTCACAATATAGATTACGTTGTTTTTACGATAAACGAAAACTTGATATGATGAGGGGATAATGAAACTCGATTTTAAAAACATTCGACAAATTTTTGAAACATGTTACATTTATAATATTTTCGTCCATTGAATATGAGGAAAGATATTTCAACGAAAAGGAAATTAGTTAATAATGCTTGGTTCAATTCATATAACATGAATTGCCATTTTACCTTTAAACTCTATTGACTAAGCTCTTGAATTCCTTGAATTCCTAGTGTTCTGACATGAACTTTCCTTGTTTAAAAATCCAAAAAACAAGCAAAAACGAGAAAGAAAACATTTTCAAACAGGTGAATTATCAAATAATAAAATGAAGAACAAACAGAGCAGGATGAAAATAGCGGAGTAATTATTCAGCCAGCCCTTTTTTGCGCCCAGTATGACGATTGACCTATTCGAACGACAATGAGCAGACACTCAAGGCTGCGCCTTTTACAGACCTTTTTTTTGTCGGCTACTGGTCTGGTTTTTTCCGGTCCTTCACTGCGTCTATCGACGGTCCGATCTGGTGGAAAAAATGGCCTCTTCACCATCTTTTTTTGCCTCCCCTTTTGGTTTATATAGGTGTTTTGTCGAATCGGTTCCTCAGGGGAGAGGAAATTAAATTGTTTAAATCAAGTCATTGTCCCCTTTCAACGAGGTTAATGGAATTTGAAACCCTTTTTCACAATTTTCATATTATGTCGCGAACTTCACTTCACCATCCCCACTCGACCGACCGATTTGCTTGGGTATTTGCTTTCGCTGGCTCGCCCGTGGCGGGGCGTTTTATCATTTGACCAATCGGTCCGTTCATTTCGGATGTTTCTTTTTAACAGGAAATAATAGGAAAACTTATCGAAAAAACCGTGCCCACATTTAAAATGCAAATGAATCTGTTAACAATAGAAAATGCAATGTTTGTTTCTTGGGTGAGTGTTTAAACAAAGTCACGATGATCTATTTTTTAGAAATTTTCATCTAATTCATATTGATACTGGTTTTTTGCATCCGTTTAGATTTAGGCTGATTTTTTAAAATATTTAAGTACATAAACCAATAGTACGAAATCGAAGCATGAACTATTCGTCTCTAACATATAATTTTGTAGTTTTCCACACCATACTCAGCGGTACGGTTCTTCAATTTCAGTCGTGATTTTACCGAACTGTGATCCAGAACTAATTAGACGAGAACATGAAAACTTCCTTTACGAAGGAACCTACTAAGCTCCGTGCAGCATTCCATAGCGCTTAACATGGATTTTCCATAGTTTCAGGGCTTCGATAAACCTACCCTCCACCGTTCGATGTTCATGTAGTTTCAAATTAATATATGTAGGTAAAAGAGGTAAAGATAATGCCGGCCAAACTCAATTTCGACTGACATTGATGGGATTATGCTGTTCAAGCACGAAGCCAATGAACGGCCGAATGCGAGGCCTTAAGCCTTACGGAATACACTCGAGCCCTTGTTGGCGCGCGCTGTGAAGCATGCTAACCAAAAATGAATTTTATGTTCATGCACAGAGTGTTGCTGGAAGGGTTCGAAACTGAAGTAAGTACTTCACAAAGCAGCTTCCTTTTCATCATGCCTTTGCCTTGGCAAGCTTGCCAGTGGAAAACAGCCTTGCAACCCGAGTGGAGTATTTTATGTTAATAAAAATGCAACGTTTTTCCGCCCCGGTACTTTTGTCCTTAACATAGTTCATTTATTAGCAGAATAAAGAAAATTTCTGTTTAGAAGAGAGGCCTCATGCAGGATTGAACACAGTGGCCGTGGCTTCATCTACTAACTGAGTAGACAACCTTCCCGGACCGAAGTTTTCGAGCAACGTCCGCACGTTCGTTAGCGAAACGGTTCAGCGATATGCGCACGTGACAGGAGTACGAAGAACATTTTCCAACCTGTTTTGAGGGCAGTCCCTGCAACCGCCAAGGCATGGCCAATGCAACTCCTAACCCAAGCCCGGTGTTGTTTTGTCCGGCACCTCTTGATGACTGTTTGATTTGCGGCGAAATTGTCGTCGGTCAAGGATGATAATGAGATTAATCGTCAAACAGCATTTCACACTAAATTCGTTCTGCCGCATCACGAACCACACACGCGGATGGACTGCGGCATCTCATAAACTGCGGCTACAATAATGAATGTGACTTTGATGATTTCGCCCGGCGTGTGGCGTAAATGGCACAAATCAACGGTTGTCAATTGATTTCAGTGCGGTTCGGTTCCGAGACGTTACGGTCGTATCGCCAGTTGTCTACAATACGTCGAGAAAACCTGTCTCATCTTACCGCAAAAAGAGTGCTGACTATTGATTGACAACATGTTGGACATATATAACCGAGTGTACGACACCGGGAGAGGCCTAACATCTCGTACCAAATGCTGTGTATTCAAACGATAAGTTTGTAAGACGAGGGACGTGGCAAGCAATCGATTAGGTAATGGGTGTTTCGATCTTTTCGTGCTCGTCAAACGGGCAGCTCTCGTAACGCCGTTAGTGTATCGCAGGATTCCAATATGTTCAGAAATTCATCGAATATTTTCAAGTATCTAGCGAAGGCGGTCCCAACGGGGGAGGTGGGCGAGAAATGCTGCTGCTTATTCCGATCACGCGCGTAATATTGGAGGATTCCCTGCAACCGGCCCGGAATATCAATGCCCGGGGAAACGGTGGTAGGAAAAATCCGAACCGTACGCGAACTTCTGGCTGCTGATAATAAAGTGTGCAATAGGTGCAAAACCGTAAAGAATCACTCTTAACCTCCCGTGGGAGGATAGTAGTAAGTGCCCGTGCTTTTGCTTAGCGTGTTGTGAAATACAATTTGTGGCTCGACGTGAAGCGAATGCATGGTTTACGCTCGTTGGCTCACAATTAATACAGCGATATTATTTATACAATCAATCGATTACCATGACATTCGCCCTAACGGATCGTTTGTCTATGGTGAAATGTAATTAAGTTAATTTATTTGCCTGCAGGCGTGATCCGGTTTTGCAATCGATGGCCAGTGGCATGAGAAATGAAGATCGCATTAATGAGTGAAATCTGATAAACCAGGAAAATATTCCTAGCAATAACGTTTTCCATATCATTTCGACCCATGTAAGCTAGTAATTGTGTTGAATTGGATTATTTGTAATCAATCCTCTTACGTTTAATAATTCAGAGTACATTCCTTCCGATACGTACAGATTAGTTTTAAAATGTGTTGTTCGATATTTATTAACAACTTTCGCATTCATATGCTCGTTGGCAAATGTATCGTAAAATATACAAAAGTAGTATTGAAGTGAAATTAATAAAGGGCTTATTGAATCTCTGATGGATGTTTCAATTACATTTACATAGAAATATGCTCACCGGTTTCGTCGAATCGACTGAAGTGACCGTGCCCGGGAGGCACCAAACAAATTGGCGAGTTCGGCAAATCGGTGCACTAGCGAAACGTCCTAATCAATACCTGTACCAATTTGCATTTTCACCGGCTTCACACTACCGGAGCACCAGATGCCTGGCTTTGGTGCGTCCCCGGTTTTTTGGAACTGCCGAAACGTTCGTTCGTTCGATCGTTCCGTACGTTTCCATTGGTGCTTTCGATAAACGTGCAAACACAAACACATGGAATTGCCAGAAAAAAAAGGATCCCGATGCATGCGCGTGCACTTTTGCAGCACATCAGATGGATTATAAAGAGTTATCGTAGGAGGATTTTTCCATCATCTTCCGCATCGTAGTGCCGTTTTGGCGGGCCGCCTGTGTGTGTGTGTTTATTTTCAGCTGAATTGTGTGTTTGTGTGTTTTTATTTCGCGCTTTTTTCAACCATACTCTGTCTGGCCACTCTGTGAGTTCGTTTGAAAATTGGCCCAGAAAGATATGCTGCACGGTGCATTGACGGGACGGGATGAATCAGCTTCTTTTCAGCCTCGAAACGCGCGTACATCAACACGGAGCGCCTCAAACATTTTTCCCAACACAGTGTGTCCCACAAGAATCTCATCGGGCAATTCTTTCTCCTATCTGCACCCTTAATTCGGTACTTATAATAATAAAAATAAATTAATTGCCACCGTTACGATCATTTTTATCACGCATCAAACAAATTGGAGAACACAACTTGTTAGCGATTATTTTTCGTTTATTTCCAGCCACAATTTGAGACAATTTCTTGAACGCTCTGTCCCATTGCCAACCCGTTAGGCGGAGCAGACTACGACAATTTTCCACCGAACCGGCTGTGGACTGATTCGATTCGCGACCCGGTCGCGAACACCATCAGCAGAAGTAGCAGCAGCAGCTTTTAGCTCGGATTGCGTTTTGCCAAATAGGATTGATTCGGTGCGAGTGTCTGCGTCTGCGGAGCGAAATTGCGGATGCGACGAATAATGTTTTCAGTCACTTCGAGGCTGGAGTCAAGTTCCGGCGGTCCCGGCGGAGCTTAAATAAAGGTATGCAGATTCAATTAAGGAAGTTGTTCAATTTTGTGATGCACTTGTGTGCCGCCAGCGAGAAGAAGTTCCCTGCAGCCCTTGTGGCACCCTTGTGGCATGGTTATGAAATTGAACACACACAGGCACACGCAGACAACACAAGCAAATTAGAGCGCAACGCAAATTTACTCAGCGAAATTGGTTTCAAATATGATCGGTTTTATTGACGGCAATAAAGAAAAAGGACACTCCAATGTCGGTGCGTTCGAGTTTTCAATTATGCAGAATACATTATTTCAAAATGAATCGTTTAAATCAATCGTTGGTTTTCGGTGATTTAGAACCAACTTTTCCGAGTTAGGGAGTTTAAATTTTTTCGCCAGGAAGTTTAAAGTCAAACGCTTAATCTTCAAAGAATAATATTTTGCTGAAACACGTTGAAGTTTAGTAAAAAAGTAAAATCATAGCCTGAACAACATCCATTTTCGATAAGAGCCAGTCCACTAGGAGGCCTTTTGTGACAATGGCAGTGACCGGGAAAAATCCATTCTCAACACCATATCGACAAAAGCCCGGTGCTCGCAGGTGACGATGCCGTTAATACAGTGACGTTAGTTGTCAACCGGTGCGAGGTTACGGCAACGTCAAGCTAAGCAACTCCTCGCCGTGTCGGCAACGCTCGCCTAAATGGACAAAGATGTATGTGAGTTTTTTTTTTATCCTTCTATTTACTCTTTATTTTTAGGCAAGGTGCGACGTCTCAATACCGGATGGCGTAGCGAACGCCCCGGTGCAACAACCAAAAGCGCCAATATGTGTCAGCATAAATAAACCGAACAGGGAATCGATTCTCGAGGATTGTGTATCAACAGATGCCACCCCGTGGCTCTTGCCCTGGAGCGTATATTTCCTCTTCAGTGTGGTGTGTTACTAGTTTTTTTTTCTTTTTGCGTCACGGTGTTTGTTCCTTTCGTACGCGGGGCCCGGATCGAATGACGACGGCCCAGCGGCCCATCGGCCCTGATAAAACAGTCGTGGCGTCGAGGGCTGCGGTCTATATTTTCTATTTTTCCCCTTTTTTTGGGGAGGCCAGCTCGGTACGGTACCGGCAGATACCGTCCCATGCGAGCTAGTACGCTAGGCATCTTGGCAATGGGTGTCGGTGAGCTTCCGGTCAAAGACATGTTCATCCAGCTTCCTGCTGCAGTTCCAAGGGGGCTCGGGCGTTGGGCGACGGAAGAATATGGCAATTATTTTCCCGACCCGTGATTTATGGCCCCGTTAGGGTGAGAAGGATAAATTTGGAGCCTGACAGGTCACGCGCTTCCTACATTCACCGGGAGAGAGGCATTGATGGCCGCCCTGGGCGTGTGCGGGGGGGGCTGGTACGGGTAGGGGCTTTTTGTTCCGTCGACGAATTGCAATGCTGTAAATGCGTTATGCAACCGCAGGGGAATTGTTCCTGTGCACTGTTGTGCTGGCCAGATGCATATTCCATGACGCTCAGAGTGCTGTGCTGGAAATGACAAAGGCTAAAGCCACTTCACCATCCAAAGGCCTGTTTTAGTTCTGAGCATCATCACGTTTGACAAAGTTGTTTTATGAGCAACGCAGTTGCGTATTTATCATATAAAGGATTATGGTTATAATGTTACTAAAATAGACAGAAAGTGAACTATGTTTGTACACAATTTTTCAAAATTCATAATTGAAAGTTTTTCTGACCCATGTAAATGTTATTAAAATTTAAAAACTTCTCTTAAATTATTAATTAATTTATCTCAAAAGATAAGCCTGTAAAACTATAATTTTATAATGTAAAAAATAAAAAGTTAAATAACAACAAAAAAGTATTTGAGGAATCATGAAGTCAATATTCGTTATAACAGGATAATTCTGGATAAAATAAAACAATATTCAATCAAGTTGAAATGTTTCCACATGTTTCAAATACATTTTTCATCACGTTATTTCACATCAATGAAAAGCAAAACATCGAACATAAGTCGAATGAACGGCTCCAACTGCAACGATTCGAACCAATCCATACCTTACAAACAAACCAATCCGAAAATGTGTGTTCACCAGCGTTGTTTTTTTCCGATTCCTTTTGCTAAACTATTATGTAAAGGATGTTTCACAAAATATTGACGAATCTTGTAGCTGGCACCACTCTTCCGGTGCACCGGAAAAGCAACATTTCCGGAACAATCCACCAACACCAAAATAGTTTATGCTTTCACTCGGGTCTGCTCGCTCGGTGGAAAATCTGAACCAGTGCCATCGTTCCCGTTAAATTCTTCCGTTCCGGCTCGAACCGTTCACTTCTTTTCGATTGGTCGAACGCGATTGAAGCCTTTGAAGCGGATGAAGATGGTGTTGGCTGGCTGGCATGGTAGAGAGAGCGGTAAAAAACACTTCCAACTCAACTGCAACGAGTACGACGTGCAATCCGACGTTGCACCGAACCGAGCGGACGGTTTTGAAGGCAGCTATTTGGGCATCGCATTTAGGGTACCAGCGATCGTTCCACGGTCCTTCTCGAATGTTTCCAAAGCATTAGTTCCAGTGTCATCCAGGATGCTGGGTGTTTTAGCCGTTACAAAAGGGCACAGGATGCTGACTCTTAACCTGAATAATGCAATCGGGCTGCGGCTCGCCGATGATGCCGGTCGTCAGTAGCTTACGGCGCCGACTTCCGACTTGGCTCGGGCTTGTTGACGACAGCTGTATCGCAACCGACGACTGCTCAATCGGTTGGTGGCGAGCGCAATGTTTTTCGTGGCTTTTCGTATTAAATTTGCATTCAGATTGCAAAGCTGATGGAACTTATGAGGATTCGTTTCATGATAGCACTGTTTTTTTTTTTCTTTGCAAATTCAGTTTGAACAATGACCGATAATAGTAATTGGAAAATTTATTGAAAGCACTTTGAATCGTAGCGTTTGAAACAATGTGACGGTTTTTGTTATAAATTATGATGCAGCAGCGATGAAAATTGGGAGTTATAAAAACTACTCCAATAAAGGTGCATGATGCAGGGAATAGAACATTTCCAACAATTTGAAATCCTATCTGTCTATTCATCGCCCTACCATTCCTGAAAAATGCTAGATATATGCACACGCCCAGGTGTGCACCGACCAAGCATGAAGCCACAAATGGTTTTATGTAAAACTGACAAAACAAATTTTCACATCACCGTGTAACATACGAACAAAACGAATACCTCCGGAGTTGAATTTTATTTCAGCGCATTGCAGTGGAATGTTTCACACGAAACAGAAGTATCCAACGAACCATTATTGTGTTTAGTTATAATGCTGCTGTTACAATGTTGTTGAAGGTATTGTCAGTATATTTGATGCTTTAGGAAATGTTTGATCGAACAATCCTACATTTATTGATCACAATTTTTATTCCAATTTGCATAAAATCTATCTATCTATGTAATGAACGAAGTGCCAGTATTTTAAATATTCACCGTCATGACAGTGATGTTTGTTTGAAATTTGAAATGAAGTTTTGAAAACATTCATCATGTTACATTACAATGCTGTACTATTTCCGTTTTAAATTGTCAAAAAAAAATAAATTAATTCACGATGCACAAAGAATGTGCAGGCCTTTTTCCACGAAAATAAAATAAAAATAACAACCAACCATTGGTTGAACAACGCCAGCATTGCTAGGTTTCCCCGGTGAAGAGCAAAAGGGCACAAAACTAAAAGATTAATTTATTTTCCAATCACACAGCTGTCGAATGATTAATGATCGAATATTGATTGGAGGCACGGCTTACGTGATACAGCTTCATTAGCCGACGAATGCAATGCCATCGGGCACGTCAGAACACCGCCGATTGATTAACGTGGACCCATTGTCGGAGGCATCCGGTTACAATGGTTACGACTTTCGGTTTCAACCCATTCCGTTGATCCCAAATTGATTATTGGCAGATTTTTGGGAATTTAAGATTGCATTGTTTACGGATCCATTTTTCATGCCACAAAACCGACTTACGAACTTGGTATTAAAATAGTATAAAACCATCATTTAAAACCGTGATACGAAGGATATACTCGTTTTCCCTAATGGCAAGTTGCTTTGCAAACCACAGCAAGATACTATTTTACTTACGCATGTAGCACCTCTTTCAAGCAGCTTTACTAATTTTATAGCATTGGTTTACCTATTTATAGCATGGCATTTGCAGCATAAAGAGTAATAATTAGTAACATAAAATTAAACTAGTAATGCCGCCGATTATTTGAAGAAATTAATCAGGATAATTTACCATCTGGTTACTACCAATATCGATATTTTTGACTTATTATTTATTATAATGTAACTCCAACCCTTTTCGAAAAAAACGTTACGGCAATAAGAAATTGATATCACGGAACGATCATTTAACAATTCATTCGGCGAAAGAAGAGCTTGCCTGCTCCACCTGGCCCGAAGTGTTTTCAGCCGATCATATTTTACTAACTTTATTATTTGCCTTCCGGGAATGAAGACGTTCCGAAACCATCATCGGTCTCGGGATGACTCGGAAGAAGAAAAAAAACAACAAAAAACATTTTGATGGCCAAAATATGCCACGATGTGATGCGAATAATAATCAAAATTCCACTCATTCTTGAACCGCTCGAGAAATCGAACGAACCACCAAGAGTGCGCCCCGTGGGCGGGGAAAACCTTCCGGTCGGAGCTTTCCCGAAGCCTGTCTTACGGCTAAGGAATTCCAGCGACGTCAATGCTGTCGAAAAGAAGCCACGGAATGTTGGGGTAATATTTGCTCTGTTTTACCGAAAATGAATTGTGCCCCGGTGCCTCGGACAATGGCGTTATGGACTGTCAGTGTCATGATCGGAAAGGCTGCCCGTCTCGGGCATGACATTGAATGGTGGAACCATATCTCGTCAACGAATTGCATGAGACGGCTTGGACAGCACCTTTCTTCCGTTTCACTGCCCTTTTCAACCCAACAAGTGCGTGTATGAAACCGTTTGAAACCATTGAGTTATGGACTTACTCAGTCATAAATGTAATTGAATAGCTCAGCATGTATGCTTCACAATGGTTCCGCTATGTTCATGTCGTTATGATTATGCATTGCAATGTTTAAGTGCACGTGGTAACTGCTAATTGACGTAACACGTTGTTAAATATATGATGAGTTAAAACAATGTGTGAAGGCGATTATGTTACTAGCAGTACGCCTCCACATGAAATATTTATTTTTAATACTAACTGCTCAAAGCCTTCAATTTAAAAAGATTAAAAAATCCCTACTCTGGAAATTTTTTGTTGAATTTTAACGTCTTTTAACTTACTAATAATGTTTTTAACTATTATCAGCTGTCTTCAAACGACAAAATTTGGATTTATCTCTTTCTCGTCGACCGAAGTTCTAATTTAACAGGATTAACACAAGAGATGCAATGCCTTAAACTGGCCTTCCGCCATACGAAGTATATAATCAGAAACAGTTCATCAATTTAACCAGCTAGCTTGGTGGTCACCACAGCGATTCCTGTTCTCTCATTCTAGCGATCGAACAGCATTCTGATAGGGTTCCCGTTAAACTGAAACAAATTTCTGCTTCGATTACCACTGTTTCTTCAGAACCCGGGAATCAGCTGTTAAGAGGGGAAAACTGGGCGGACTTGAGCTTCCGAAAAAATCGTGACCAGCATCTGAAAAGCATTTGCTGCATTATCCTTCACCGAGGCGGCTTTGTAAAGGGGGAGTCAGCTACTCTTTGTGCGCTGCGCCGGATCGAAGATTATCGTCCGTGTCGGGAGGGAATCGTTGTAGGCAATCACGAATGTCTGTCGTACTGTTTCCCAGATGACATGCCCTGATGGACGTCGGGAAAATATAGCCTTGAAATGTTTGAAGCGGAATAATACCATTTGTGACATGAGAAAATTGGATTACGTGCAGGTGTTTCTTAGAAACGAGTACTGTTGTCCTCGATTCCAAGGACTTGGAAATCATTTGAATGTGAAGCGATGCTTGATTCGATCAATTCACAAACTAGCTTCTTAACTTTTAATCTCCAACGTTCTATTGTTACAAGCGAACTGATTTTATGTGATATGGTTACAAAAGATTTCCATCGATAGGTGCAAGTGATTGTATTAAGCTGTCTAATTTACCTTTAACACTCTGTACAAGTCTGAGAACTGTATTCAAATTGTGAAGATTTATCGTTGGAAAACTCATTGAACTCGATTCGTGTTAAATTACCAGTTGTCTTTCATGTATTGCATGTGGATTTTAATGAAAGCAGGTGAGAACTACATTGGTATACTTTTCACCTTCACCATATTTTACTAAAACAAGCAAGAAAAGCAAACGAAATGTTCAACATTGCTCAGATTTGTTACGTGTACGAATGCACTGCCCACTGCTTTTCTTCCCTATCAGCATTCCAGCAGTACGCGGGCGCAAGATTAACTCCGAAAAATAAACTGAGTGCAACAAAATAAAATTATCATAGCCCCGCAGTCGGCCACTTTCGGCCCCAAAATCTAGTTACGTTGTGCAAAGTGTGTTATTTTTCCAATTATTTTCGTCCCAACTTCGCGTCCAATTTCGCAGCGGCGCTTACGGGGGGTATGTGCAAAAATGTAGACCCCTGTGGGCGGTCCGCACAACAATGTGGATTGTATTTTTAATTTTGTCGCCGACAAGGAAAATTCCATTACGACCATTTAATGTGCATCGCTGCGCCATTTTTTTTATTCCTATTTCTTCGGTCTTGCCTGGTGGTAGTTTCAGTCGTATTCTCAACTCAGGACAGTATTTATTTGCCCTCCACTTGAAGTTCAGCTTATTGCAGTCCGTCTGAGTTGCGAATGAACTGCAGTAGCCAAAGGTCAACAGCGATGGCTTTAATTTCAAGACGACTTCAAACACTGCTCACAAATGCATTGCCGATGCACTTTTAATAAGATTTTAAGGACTCTGTTACAGCCAAAAGCTTGAAGATAAAATGGAAAAGTTATGTAATCCTTCATTTTGATGTTCCTTGATGCTTTAAATTGTTTTCCATTTCTATGTTTTCTTTAATGCTTTACATTTAAAAGAGGAAAACGATTATCTTATTCAAATAACATCATGATCCCCTTCATTCTAAAAAATGAATTAGGTAGATAAACTGCTTATATTTATAGACCATTCAACCACCGGTGAAGGTTCATTCTTCCCCTGAACCAATGTAAAGTGTTTCTTACTTGAGCAAGAGATAGATTAACTAACTAGAGCATAGCAGATGGATCTACCCAAAGTGATCCGTTATCACCATGCACACTTTTCACGTGCGCGTCGTATTTTTGGGGAGAATGTAGTAAACGTGCCTAGTTACCGCAAAGCCCTGTCATTCAGCGCAGTATCGCTGAGCAGCTAAAATTGTTAAACGATAATACTTCCCACCACAAGTGCTTCGGGGATAGGATTGATACATGAGCGAAATATTAGCGATAATACGGTGATGGATGACAGCGTACCAACGTGGGTAGATCTACAATCTCGGCGTGACGGTGAAATCTTTTCAATGAGCGAGATTTCTAGCGATCACCTCGGTTGATGGATAGCCTCTTCGATGTGTGTACGGTGCAATTTGCGTTCCCTCCAACACTCGAGAAATGGTACATTATCTAATGCGTTCATCACCCGGCCAGGGATGGGGCTAGTCTATTCAACAAACAAACCACATTAGTGAGATGGGGTAAGAAATACATATTGAACGATGGAAAATTAAGCTGTTCTAAAAAAAGTAACTTTTTATCATGATTTACACGCTAAATATCTGTAATTGTTCATCATCTAAGTATATATTTAAAAATAAAAATTCTAGATGCTCACCTTGAAAATGAGTTATTTTCTACTAAAACTTAAATCTTTGCCCCGAATTTTGTAAGTCGTTAAACCGCGAGCTTTGGTCAACAGCCAGTTTTAACTAAAATGTTCGTCGTTACAACTCATAGTTCTTCCAAGAAATAAATCAAAAATTTATTGCAACTCCAGACAAGGCGATTTCAAACTCCATAATAATCGTTTACAATAAATATAACCATTCTAAAACGCTTTCAAACAAATTCGCCAGCACAGTGGGACGGAAAACATTGCATATCGAACGATATGAAACTAGGAATGTGTCTTTACATAAAACAACCACTCGATAAGCGCCATGGAAAGGAAAAATCGAAAACACATTACAACCATCAGCAAGGATAAAGTGATTTTTTCTCACCCCATTTCGTATCGTTTGTGCAGGGGCGGATTTTCAGTTATATTTTTATTACAGTAACAAAATGCATGCCTGAACAGAAGAAATCTTCCCCGATGCCGTGATTCTTTTATTTTCACCGTTGCTGGCGTTGTTGCCTGAACTCTCATCCTTCTTCCCCAATGCTCCAGTCCCGTCCATAATGGTGCGGAAACGAAACTTGCGGCATTCCCACGTGCAGGAAATCGATATCGCATTGAATGTGGAGGCCGGTCGAATCATTACCGATAGATGTGTAGCTAACCGCCGCTCCGGCGGAAGGATGCCGGAGGCGCTTCCTTTCGAGGTGGAGCTTTGGCAGCAACCCGCGTGGGCAAGGCGGAAATTGCCCGGCTGGAAAGAACGGGCCGGTTCTAAAATCTTGATTGCCTTAATGCACGAGAGCCGCAGGAAGGGTGGGGTCGAGCAGGGAGGCTGCTTTGTGCTATCAGCACAAGTCCTTCCACTTGGGGCTGTTTTCGTTCGGTTAGCCACAGAAAACGATTTTGTGAGGCGTGTGAAAACGAAGGAAATAAAAGAAAAGCAATTGGCCAGCGCTTGGGCGGGCGAGAAAATGCCTAACGGGTCAAAAGCCCAAGAAGAACGGGTGTTTTTAACGCACGGAAATGCTTCACTCGACGTGTCCTTTCAAGCACGGACCGCCACTTTCCTTCATGTTTCTATAATCTTTGAACGATCATCATCGTCGCTTGTGCTAATTCAGTGTACGTGATTGCATCCGGACTGTGTGTCTGTGTGTGTGTGTTTGTGTGGCGATTTTGAATGAAGAAAAGCGATATTCGATTTGATATTTTTCAAGCTCCTTTTTATATTATTCCAGATAGATTATCGTTCATGCTTCACGGCGGGCCGGTAGCTGCAGAAAAGGCGCTATCATGGTCTCGATTTAGCTCCACCCCCAAACATTCACCCATGAAGCTTCTCCTGCACTGAATTTACATTTATTATCCGTTAAAATATTATGCAGCACGGTAAACGTCGGAAGATGCAATCACCATAACGGAGGTTTTTCGTCCGATATAACTTCTTCTCGTAGGTTGTTGATTGCGGGAATGCTTTTCAATTATATTAACATATTATTCATCAATATCTTTCACACACCAAGTACTTAAAAGACGCATAGCATCTACACGAAAAAATAAACAAAGGCAAGCCTCAATTTTGTCAGATATATTTGAAACCGTGAGTGAATCCAAATTAAACAGATGAAGATGAATTACATAACGTATGAAAGGTGCCTTGAAGAAAACTATTTGACCTCACAAATACTTTATGTAGCAGTACAAATCCTAAATTATTATTAGTATCAATCTAAATAATGTATTAAAAACTTATCTCTAGAAAGCATACGAAAGTCCCTAAAATAAAATAAATCACCTAAGACTCTGCACACGCTCTCGGATGGTTTATTTAAGCTACAGAACGATTCCTCATACCCAAGAATAACCTACCATTTTTCACTCGCATAAAAGGACCAGCGAGAACCTTTACGCTTCGCTTAAGAATGGTGAATATTGTTTTAGCTTTGGAGCCTCCCAACATTTTCAAGACGCATGATTTGTTGACAAGATCCTGCACTGCAAAGGCGAACTTTCGTGTCGAGGGCGAAATATATTAACTCTCGTCCACGCACCTTCGCTTCGTACGAGCAATCCTTACGAAGGTCCTTTAACCTCCGGGGGCGGAAATGGGTCGAAAATCCGACACCACCACCAGCCCCGGAGCCGGAGTGAGAACGAAAACAAATTGTTGCATTAAAGCATCTTTCTCACAGTTAACACCTGCCTTGACTCCAAGTTTAGCCATTCGCCCTGTAAATCACCGGGCTGAGGGAAAAAGCGGTCCGCAGTTCGCTATGGCTTCCGAAAGAATGCTCCGAGTCTTGCTGCTTCGTCATTCGATTTCCCAAGAAAGGATCAGGAAGGTTCGCAAAGAGTGTTGCGATGGGAAATAATTCTAGCAATACAAGCGTGACTGAGACGGGCCATTTGAATAATTTATCTTAATCTGCTATTCCAATTATCCTGTTGTTTTGGGTATCGGCAAGCCATATGAACAATTCTTGGGCTGCCACATCGGTGGAAAGACGATTTTATTTCATTTCCATTCGACACAACCTTGGAGAAAGTCATTGCAGGTTCAAGGTTGTCTACATAAAGGATTTCGTACGCTTTCTCATTGTCCTTTACCACTTCCTTTAACAGCTGAGGAAAAGAGCACCTCCTGTTTTATTTCTGGTAAGTAATGGTAATATTAGTTCAAACATACAGAACAAGAAGAAAAGAATATGAGAGAAATAATATGATGAAAGAGAAGTGTCCTCTTGTTTACCGAAACTTTTCCCTCCTGTCCCATTCCCTTCGCTCTGTACACGACAGATACAAGTTAATGGTGGTCGCCATTAAATTGGTGTAAAATGATATCGTAAATTGCTTCGCGAAAACAATCATTTTAATTTGCCCTCATCTCTTATTCGACCTGACATGAACCATTAAAGCCACAATCTCAGAAGCATCCCCGGCCGCCCCATAATCCGGCACACAATTGAGCACTTTGCGAGATAAGGCGTTTTAGATACTGTAAAGTTTGCCTCATATTCGCCACCGAGGGTGTAAAGGCCCTTTTCGGGCATGACGAAGTTTGAATCTAATTACTTTATTTCCATTTTTAATGTATCTTTTCCGCATCCCGCTATCCGGTGCTGCTTGCGGGAATGAAATTCTGGAGGCAAAGTTTCCCGCTTTCGGCTCGGTCACCGTTTGTATTACGGTCCGGCAACTTTCACCAGCACCTTGCGGCGTGTTACAAGTGAGAGTGAAAAGGAGGCACCGGGAAATTAAATTTGTCTTGTCTTATTTGCGATCCGGACGCAAGATTATTTTGTTAATTGAACGAAATATACCTTTCACCTGTGAAGGTTGAATCTGAAATCCGATAGTGTGGCGTAGGAGCGATAAATATTTAGAACGATTCAAAAGAGATTTAAAGTACCGCAAGTACACTATTATACAAAATAAAGTTAAAAGCTCAACAAACCTCACAAACAAATCTTCATGATTTTCAAACAATTTATTCGATTGAATAAGTTGACATGATCCTTTACAACTTACTGATTTCTTTCTCTAGGCATGCTTTGGTTCTCCAAAAGAATCCTCAATGGAAATGCAACTCATTCTTGCTTGATCGTAAAGAGTTTCGCCCAAAAACTGGCCCATACTACCAGCCAGTCCAGACGACGCCAAAATTCTTTCCAAATTGCCGAATGCATCGTAAATTTAAACCGTAAATTGTTAGGCCGTTAAAACCCGTTCCAGACATTTTAGATTGATTACAATACTTTGGTGTCAACGAATGGCCCTGCATGGTTGAAGTTTGTGTGAAACAACATACTACGTAAAAGTACCAGAATGCTCTAAAACGGAAATAAAACACAATCTTTCCCTTTCGCAGGCTTGACGCTGTTGTCTTGTGTTGTGTTGTGTTTGCGGTTTTATTAGCAGCTAATATATTTCTCTCATATGGAAGCCATAATGTATGAGCCTTTTTCGAGGATTATATATGCTTTTAATCCTAAGCCTGATCTGTATTGGTGTCCTAAAATAAGGTTGGATCGCTCTATAAAAAGTATATTATAAACTGATTGCTATGGTAAAGGAATTGAAAAAAAAGCACGAGAAACACAAACTTGACTAATTTTCAAAATGTCGTCAATCTTATTCTAAATCAAGCCCCCTGTTAGACATGGGGTGACTTTGTACTCACAAAACTCCATGTTTTCTATCACCATAAACTTATTCATTATAAATAAGCTGGTCTGAAATGCGATCAGTTCTTAAATAATGAACTATTTATTGTCTTCATCATTTGAAAAACAAAACATTGCCACAGAATTCACACGCATTCTTTTGCAGTTACTGTAGAAATGCCATGGACATTCTGGTAATAAATCGAGCGAAGAATTTTAACAAATATCCCAGATATGTTAAATGGTTTATGCTAGCCCTTAAGGCACTTTTCGGCATTCATTGTGTTTGTATAATGCACCTCATTAATCACTGAGCGGCTGCGAGCTGATGATGGATTTCGTAAACCTTAATTAATAATTTTTCTGGCCGAATTCCTGCATCTCATTATCTCTGGATTGTCGCTGACCTTCATTGCTGGGGTCAAAGAGAGTTTCCAGTTCTTTTTTGTTGCCCTTCTACCCAGACTGCATTCAGCGCGAATATTGAATGCAATTTTCAATATGCATCACGTTTTGAATATTCGCACCGATTGGGAATGGCACTGGAATGGTGCGCATAACGGATTGAATGCGTTTCCGGTTTCGCACGCGAAATGCCGCTCACATTGGGACTTCCATCGGGAGGGACGCACAGACAAAAAACAAAACAATGCACGTGAAATTATTTCATTCGCCGTTATGCTCACTCCCGCACGTCATGAATAATTGGATCCTGGTTCGATTGTTACTCGTTTTCAATTTATCTATTTACTTTCGAATATATCAATTCAATTCGAGTTTCCCTTGGGGCGCAATCGTACCAACATAGACCAGACTGAATGGAGTTATTGCTCAAAATGCTTCTGCAGTTCAATCTACAATTATATTTCATAGTTGTCAAAGAAAATAGTTTACCAGCCGGATAACATTTGAGCATGTTCATAGAATGTAAACAAAGATATAAGCGAACGTCTGCCATAATCCTTCCTAAATATAAAATTCAGTGCACGACAATATCATCAAAACAAAATACCTGAAATAATTAGTTTTTCATTTTCTAGTTCACTACAAAGCATGTTTACAATGATCATTGCTAAGCAATACTTATAAAGAAACAACATATCGATCGCATGAGTAACAAAAAATGCGATGAATCAAAATTTGGTTCAAATTTATACTTCATACAAATTTTGCTTCAATATATTGACATAAATTTGTCACCAAAATGGACTGTTGTTAGCACGCATCGTTACTTATACACTAATACTTTGGTTAGTTTTGCTACCTACGTTTTCTAACGATATCATTACGGAATATGATTAATTATTCATATGCACTATCTTGCTTTTACTTGAATTCCCATAGCATTTTCCCGCCTCCTCGATCGTGACGTTTCTTGCTTCGAGATGATTTTTATGAGGGTTTTCTCTTAATTTTTTCTTTGGAAACCGAATGGCGAAACAGTAGTGTTACTGGTTCAGAAGCCATGTCGAGGGCTGGTGATTTACAGGGCGAATGGCTCAACTTGGAGTCAAAGCAGGTGTTAACTATGAGAAAGATGCTTTAATGCAACAATTTGTTTTCGTTCTCACCCCGACTCCGGGGCTGGTGGTGGTGTCGGATTTTCGACCCATTTCCGCCCCCGGAGGTTAAAGGACCTTCGTGAGGATTGCTCGTACGAAGCGAAGGTGCGTGGACGAGAGTTAATATATTTCGCCCTCGACACGAAAGTTCGCCTTTGCAGTGCAGGATCTTGTCAACAAATCATGCGTCTTGAAAGTGTTGGGAGGCTCCAAAGCTAAAACAATATTCACCGTTTGCTGCCGGGGCGTGAAGGTTCTCGCTGGTCCTTTTATGCGAGTGAAAAATGGTAGGTTATTCTTGGGCATGAGGAATCGTTCTGTAGCTTAAATAAACCATCCCACGATCCGACAACTTTATGCTCGAAAAGACGTTGACCGTACAAACCTTTAGAGAATATGCTAATGACCAAATGAATGGGTTCAGGAGTCGGGATGATAGGCGTAATCATTTTGGATAGTTTTCGAGCTCTTTTTCCATCATGTTTATTTGACTTTGTAAAAACGGTACGTGTGACGTAAAATAACATTAAGTTCGTCTGATAAAAACTTGTCTTGAAGAGGATCAAATTAATTTCAAAGGGAAGTGTTCAACTCAATTCTTTAAAGATTGTCGCATCTGGCTTAGATAAGGCCACATATTCATCAATTCTAATATTTTATTTGAGTTTTCATTCTCTCGCAAAGGAAGGAATATACTTATTGAAAGGGAAAATATGTTCGAATGATAGATATGTGTTCGAAAACAAACATGTTATGATGTCGATGGGAAAACTCAAACATTTTTGTGTGTTTCCTGTTGATTATGTTCGTTGCAGCCTTCTACTACCCTCGAGGGTGGGAAACACGGTTTTATGGTTTCAGTACGGTTGACCACTTGATTGAAGACCAGCCTGCCTCCCTGCCCATCGGGAACGCGCATGGGAAGCACTTGCCCACCCACTTTCGGTCGCAAGATGAAAGAAAGCGTGTTGAATAGGAGGCCTACGTACTTTTATGAATTCAATGTTGCCGTTTTCCGCCTTGAGGAGCAATCAATTTTATCGACCTCCTACTTTGCTCTTTTATTGCCCGCTTCCTAGGCAGACGAGGCAGGACGGTGCTCGGTTCTCCGAAAGAAAAACCCTCACTCGCTTGATCGTCTTGACATCCGTGTACGAAGCGCACAGGACGCATACCCGGGCACAAGCTATGGATTGAAAAATGAAACAATAGACTGAAATGGAATAAAACGGTCACATAAAACATATTGATTTTCGTAGGGCAACAAAAAATACGTCACTTGCCTTTCGCCACATTCGATCCTGGGGCGCCGAAAGCTGAATCGCTCGAGCGAACTGACGGAGATGACGAATTTGGGAGAAAATTGTGTCGAAATAGCGAACATCAGATACCTACGGCAAAACACGAACGATAACAAAAACATCCACAACGTTCGGCTACATAGAATTGTTTTATCGTTCTTTTACCTTTTTACCACGGCTGAACACGATGGGATGTACACGGTTCGAAATTGTTCATCGTTTGTTGTTATTCATATTGATGTTGCGTTGTTTGTTATTTCCAAATAATTACTTTTCACTTTATGAAGCACAACCAAAGAGGAGTTTGGTAAGAGGAGTTTGGTTGAAAATATTGCATGAATGGCTTTTTCTAATCCCATAGTTACAACTCAAAGCTACATTTGTATGTCTCATACGTTTTGTTTCTAACCGAGCTGCACTCGCTTTACAATTCCCAACATTCCATCAAATGAAAAATTAAATACTAACATTCTTGGAGCAATTGTGTCTAGACAGGTCAACATTATTTTTGCATGACTCTCGGTGACATCGATTGATCCTGGGTTACTCTCTACAATCACCTCATTGTTGAATGAAGCCCGCAAATTTATCTTATGAATTTGTTTGATTGACCAAATATTATAAAAGTTTATCAACTTTGATGGGAAATTTATCGGTTCAGTCAGTCAGGTGTAAACTATTTTTAAAGTATTTCTGTTTAATACATTTTGATGAACGATAAATCATGAGGTGCTACGTGCGATAAATAAAAATGTTTCGAACACATTTTTCGAAAATCTTTTATCCCACAAATACAATGCGGTGCGTTGTTCAGTACATTTTGATTAATGGCACATGTATTTCCCCACGATCTGCGCCACACTGGCGACATTAACATACAAAAACAATATGTATAAAATTGCTCATGCATGGTGCGTCGATAGATTGCTTTGGCAAAAATACTTCACCTCCTTAGCAATCAACGGTTTGATTCGTTGGCGTGTCGGTATGCCTCGATGCGGTTCAGTAGCAGTCCCATCTTTAACGCCATGACGGATACCGGCGTGGTCCAGATGAAATCGATCAGCAACCCACCAGTTGCCCAAGGAAACCACGCATCGCCCTACGGTATCGATTTTTGGGGGTGGTGGTGTACGTGCGCTCCCATCTTTCATGTAACAACCCGTGTTGGGCCGTTCGGAAGGCCCTTCGTGAATCGTGAAACGAGAATTCGCACCTTCACGTAGCTGACGGGCTTCTGCCTGTGGCCCAACACGGGGGCCCCTGGCGTTGGTCATTAGCCACGACTAACGTATTCATAGCCGGGTCTAGTATTAACGATGCACAAGCCATTCGACGATGGACAAGTGTGCTCTTGCGAGGGTGGCGAGGGCTCGTCGGCTGGCTTGAAATAGCAGTAACGCTCAGCAAACGTGGATAGCTAGCGCTACGCTTCGTTTGATCGATCCGCAATGCTGAGCAGTGTTACCGAAAAACGAAATAAATATCCAATTACATGCTTGAAGTAGGTCCGTTATTCCAACACTTCAAAATCTCGCATCAATCTCGGTAATCGAAAACTGTATAATCGGCGCTGTGGAACGTGAGTGAACGTGACCGTATAACGAAATACACATCCCTAAGGTACGTGTGTGGAGCGATGAGGACTGGATCGCAAGGTTTTAAAAGGTGATGTTTAGAAGTTTTGTTTTTCTTTTGCTTCAGTGCAAAGGAATTGGAGATGTAAAATTTGATGAGAAACTTGATACACAAAGCACGAACTCAAAGTCAAAATTTATTTCCCTAACCAAAACAATTTTATGTCCTATAAGTCTAAAAGACTTCAATTGGAAATACACCGAACACAACAACTATCAATCATTACTCCTTTTCATGTGAATAGTTGAAATAAAACATAAAACACATGTCTATGGCCACCATCATTCGAAACGGCATCATATTCACAAAAGCATAAAGCATCGATACACCATACCACATGTATCACAGACATGCTGTCAAATTCCAAAATTAATCTATAAATCACAACCCCATAAATCACGAACCAGAAAAATAATTTGCCACATACTTCCCGCCGGGAGACACGTACACTGCATCATAAACCGGAAGCCGAACGTACTTATTGTCACTGCAAACGGACCTGGGCCCAACGTTCTCAGGACGGATGGTCGTCGTCCGAGTTTGCCATCAGCTTCATCACGCGCCTTCGGATCGCCGATGTGCATGCCCAGGACGCAGCTCGACGACTCTATCAGCATCAAAACGTGCTTAGTTCGACGTTACACACCGCAAGCATCTAGTTCTGCACAGGTCAACGATACAAACGTATCAATACCGGGACGGGAAAACGTGGAGCATGATTCAATTGACGGAACGCACTGTTCGGCTTTTGGGAAGCTGGGCGAGTAGATCGATACGTTTGTTTTATTTATATTGACACATATCCGACAAGGATCCAGACCCAGCGGAATGTCCGGTGGACGAGGGTTCCGACTGATCCACAAAAGACGAGTCTTGTGTCAAATGAAATAAGTAAAAAATGGTATAGATAGTGTGTTCAAATTCTACGGAAAAATCAATCAATTTGAGAGAAGAGTGCAAAACGCTTGAATTTCTTTGTTTAATTTCATTGAAACTTTTTCTCGTTCCCCGTTGACTTAAAAATCAACTTTTAACGGGAATCTCTTGCTCATTTTGATATTAAAAATATATTTTTTGAACTTTTTGTGCAGTTTTCAGTTGTTTTTGCCTTTATGTTTCTTTTCCACATGCAACTCGTAGAGAATAAAGACATTAAACGTTGTTTCTTTTTCAATTTTGAAACCCGAAATCCAAACAGAAAATAAAATTTAAAAAAAACGGTATAAGCTTCCATCAAGAAGCTACATCCATCAGCATCACTGGTTGGGATTTTACAATCGTACTCTAGACACCTCCATTAAACTTCTTGCTGAGCAATGCCAGATAAGGAACTGTCACTCCAAAACCGAACGAACCACCGGGCGAAAGCAGCAAGAAGCTCAATCTCAAAAACTGCATCGTTGTTCTCGTTTGGGGTGTTTGCCCCCTTTTTTTCATTCTGTGAAATCGTTTAAAGGCAACATAAACGTTGGTGTATTCGTAAATAGCACTCGAGTGAAAATAAAAGCCAACGGAAAATAAAACATCAAGAAAACAATTCCTTTTTAGTGTGCTACGTAGTTGTGCAGCATGTCAAGACGGGGGCTTGCCGGCTTTCCGGCGTTTTACGTTCTTCATATGGTTCGCTTGGCTGGAATCCAACGAAAAGAAGTTCACAACTAGTTTGTTCAACATGTTTATCAGCGTCGTTCGTTCTCCTCTGGATCACTTTTTAACCTATGAAGAGCCATACCCGCCTTTGTTTAAGTTATCGTTACATGGTTCCTGGTACATTGTCGGTAGATTGGGAATTGCTAAACGTTTCTTATGTTTCATGGAAAAAGAACGCATGGAATTCCTGGCATACAGTGACATTGACTTTTAACTATTTCTGTGAAAATAAAGAAAATCATTATTTCATTTTTCAAGTGACTTATCAATTTCAAGTGACGATCATTTTTGAAGTGACATTCAAATTATTTTGGCTTTAAACTGTCCAACCATTTTTTTACAACAATTCATGACACACAAATTTAAATCTTGTCTTCAGAACATTCTTAGTTAGTTCTTACTAATATAACTATTACGGTATGTGTTTATCTCAGTTGAATTTAAACTCGAGTACACTATCACGTTTCCTACGCATGATATCTTTGCAACGAAAAACCGATTCCCTCTAATAACTTCCCGATAAGCACAAAGGACTTTTGACAGCAGGACAGTAATTCCGAACGAGGACCGATAGCAACATACCTTGTAAAAGCGTCCACCGCAGGATCGTCCCAGCATTGAGGAGTTCGCACACTGGCGGTGGAAAGGATGAGGACGAAAAAAAACACCGAGTAATCAAGTTTGTCGCCACTTTGTCGCCTTCCGGCTCATTTGAAGACTCCAATCTTGCCGTCGGTGGACGGCTCCCATACACCGAAGCTACAAAGGACGGCGCTTTCGCAACAGGGCTGTGTGCGAGAGTTTGCAATCGATTGTGTCCCGGCTGCTGCATGTAAACAATTTCAATTACAACGGCGTGAGCTGATCGTATCGATAACTGTGCCATTTCGGCTAGCCTAGCGGGCGTTTCCTGCTCGGTCAGGATCCGTTTCGGAGACAACGTAAATCACTTACATTATGCCTGGCTTCATCTCGATAAGTGAAGCATTTGCCAAGCAGAAATATGTTCGCTCGTGCAATGTGTCAAATTGCTTGGGTGGCGGTACAACGGAATGAGTATCGCATGTTTGGATAGTCTCCGGTCTCTTCGTTCGTTCTGAGATGCGAGTTGTTCTTGGTAGGATCGCTAAGAGCTCGATATGGAAGGAGTCGATATGACGATACTTACAAGGGTAGTAAAGTGTGTATTATTTATTTTTAAATAACAAGGAATGCTGAATTAGGAATACAGTTTCTTTAACATTTTGTACATCGTTCCAGTAATATCTTCGCCTAGTTCACCTACGTCCGTCAAGGCAACCGAAGTCCTTTCCTACAAAATGGAAATTGATGTGGGGCTCATTAGTAAACGACGAACTCGAAAATCTCAACGCTCGCTTCCGATCCACCCGTACAACATATCCAACCTCTATCAATGTATGTGCATAATGGATGATGTGGCTCGACATCTGAAGCCCGCACCCAAAACGATACCCAAACCCAAACCCCCGCTGAGCGTGTATCGATAGTGAGAAGCGAAGCACATGTTTCCGGATTGCCTGTAACGGTGGAATTGGCGACAGCGGCTTCGCTAACAACAAGTTTTCACCAAGGCCTTGACATGGGTGTTGACAGTGAGATTTGACACTTGACCCGGATCCGGGGGGTGTGGGTTTTTTAGTGTGCGGAAAAAGCGTGTAGTTTCATGCCAGACTTGCTTTTCATTTGACCTTTCCCGGGGGCCCATGTGGTCGTGTCGCTTGCGTTTCGTTCTGCTTGCCCGAGATGAACCAAGTATCGAGTGATTTTCTTATTTATTCGAACTTTACTAGTCCACCGTTAAGTTATGCAATTTTAATAAACATAATGTGACCCAGACAAGCAAGACAAGGTTAAGATTTGTATTTATTATGCAGCAATTTGCCCGACAAATTTACACGTCTTGCAAATGTCAAATCAGTATATGGTTTAGTTTTATTTTTTGAATGGAGTTTGTGTACACTAAAAATCGATCAATACTTCGCTTATGAAACATTCCAGACATTAAGCTTAAGTCCTACAAATTGACGAAGCTTTGTTAATTTATTTTGTTACTGATAAAATCATATAAACTTGTTTTGAAATTAAATTTAACAATAAAAACAAGTACGTCCGCTTTAAACAACACTTCGAAACAAAAACTACACTATAAAAAAGCACAAAATCGTTATGTTTGTTGCACAAACCAAAAATTGTCTACAATGATCTGTTTTACGTAACGTTTATTTTACGTTAAACAGTTAATATCAATTAGATTTTTTGAGTAAGTTTAGGTAAATACTGGCTAGATTAGATGTGTCTTCCCTAAGCGAGATCTTAGACCTAGAGCCTTGTATAGGATCGGTTTCCGAGGAATAACATATTGTGGTCAAGATGCGCTCATCCATCTGTTAATGAAGTACGAGCTCCCTAAAGAAATTCGTTACTGGGCGTTTACACTTGTCGAACTTCTTGCTCGAAAAAGTTCGATGGGTATGATAGACAAGTTCGATCGCGTTCCCGCAAATGATGGAAAACAGTTCGACCGGTTGTCAAACTCCACGCGGCCTTCAAAACATAAACAATGTTTTCGGTTGGTGTTTGTTTTGTGTTTCCAACATTTTTCGCAACATATTGCTGGCTAATAAATTAGGAAAAAAGTAAGAAACTTGTGCTTTTAATTTATTCTAAGTGTTAATCCGTCGTTTGTTGAGTTTTATTTGGTTTTGGAAAACCGAAGTAAAATGAATCATCTCAACTAGCGGTGTGATATACTTCGAAACAAAAGATTAGAACGTGAATATTTGTGAACGTGTTCTCTCTTTGCAATTTGGTTGCAAAATGAAGACAAATATTTATCTTTCTTATCTGCTATTTCGCAAAACACGAACGGATCCATTTCAACAAAAACACTGAATAGCAGTATACCGCAAAAGATCCACAGCTAAATAGCAACAAAACCATAAACATACGATGACGTATGAATAGCAATATCCCGCGCATTGAGATAATGACATTTTCCAATGATAAATATTATCGACCGATGGCATATTCATCACATCATATGAGATAAAAAAAATCAATCATTTAATAGGAAACAATGTGTAACTTAGTTTACAATGAGTAACATTAAAAAGTTTGACAATTTTAAATAAAATTTTATATTCATCAACGTAATGTTTACCATTAACGACCAAAATTTACCAATTTTGAAAATGACGAACGTTTTTGACAAGTAATGTGGAAAAGAGATAGATGCCATCTGGTTCGAGCGAACTTAAACGCATTTACACGTCTCGCATCGCATCGCACACCGAACTCAGTCGATTTCATTCATAAATTGTCCGCAGGCTGACGAACTTTTCGGAGTTCGATGCGCGAGTTCGACATGTGTAAACGAGCGGTTACGTTTTAGTTAGCACAGCAAGCGATAATAATTTAATCACTTAAGTGCAGGTTATTTTCAAGTTTGATAGTTCCGGTTATGCAAACCATCTGAGGCAGATAACTCGAACAAACATAAAATGAAATGAAAATAATACAAAGTTCTAATTAAAATAACGCTCACGCCACATAAGTATTAATGGCAACTACTGTTACCCGATGGCAGTGACATGTTATCTGTAAAGATTCGTTCATCATTGATTTTGACAGCAATGCAAAATTGATTAAATATCAATCGGTGGACAAGCAGTTTTTTCAGATAATGTACAAATTTCATACAATTTGATAACAAGTTGTAGATATATAAATACGGTGTGAACATATTTTTATGCAAATAGCATACGAAAGTTAAATATTTGATGAGTTGAAGTCTGCAGTGTAAGCTGATATTAAATATTCAAAATTATGTTCACTGAACTTAAATTTTCAGACTGTTTGAGTGTGCGAATCACAAAGTTTCCTGGTTACCAGATCAGAGAAAACGATCCTAACTCATCACGCATTCCATTTTCACAGCGAATTGTTTAGATGGAAAAATAGTAAAACATGTCGTTGAGGAAAAATACTCTCGCATGCAATTTAGCTTACTGCCCCCATTTCGTATAAGTGGGCAGCAACCGTACAAGGTTTTCCTAATGATAGTTTATGTCGTTGCAGCACCACTGTGCAAACATGCCTACAAATCAACCGAAATATCGCACCCGAGCAGTGGGCAATCTCCAGCGATCGAGTGTGTAAAGTTTTGGATTAAAGCATAAAAGTTTGCTCGAAGTCGAGACGGGTGGCGGTGGCGCGGGTACAAGTGGGTGGTAAAAGTTATGACGAGAAAACAGCATGCGAATGGGTAATGGAGGAGCGCCCGTTGCTGCCAAACGAATGTACACTAGAGATAGAGCTGAGTTTATGCTTTCGGCGAAAGCGTGCCTGCAGTTGTGAGATATTGAGGCCGAGTATGACCGATAAGAAACGGCAGGATAAGCATAATTCCTGTTTTGAAATTTTAGATTCCCACCCGAGTGCCCGAGTTTTCTTTATGGTACAATTCAAGGGTTTGAAGAGTTTGTTTGGTAGCGGGTAGGAAGCATGTTTCAATGTTTTTCGAGGGTTTTTTTTCATTTGTATGAAACAACTTTTGTCGGTTTTGCAACACGAATGGAAAAAAGGAGTAATCTCTCGAGGGTATCTTCAATGGACCGAAATGCAAAACTCCACCCACAATTGATTAACCAAATTAATTAGCATCATTCGCTGGAGGCAATTTTTTCCTCTGCCCCTGATGATAATGAGCAGCTTGTGTAGAACTAGTTTATTCGCGCGTCCTTCTAAATTCTAACAATTTCCCCCATTGTACAAATCAATTCACAAATTGCATGCCGATGCAGTCCAATCAATACCGACCAGGTTTCTGGTTTGCCTATTCGAGCGTGCCCTCTCTAAAACCCGGTCGCCAGTGCATTGGCAATTCGAATAGTTTGCCGCACAAAATTGATGCTTGCGCAAAATTAATGATGAAAAATAGGTACCACGCGATGGTGGTTAGGCCATCTTGCCGCTAGGCCGAGCACATAACGAGACGCCTGAATGCGATCGGACTAATTATAAACGAAAGGTGTACTATATAGTGGACCAATCAATCATCAATGCGGGTGGGTGAGGATTCCTGCAGTTATCGCGCACTGGACAGTGGAAATGCTTTAACAGCGAGCAGAGCAAAACGGGAAACCGATCCCCGCGGCTTCTCGCTAATTGTGCACCGGATGATATGGCAGACTGATGGCAGTCCATTCCGGTTGACAGATACAAAGCGGCACGCGGAAAGAATCGTCGCTTCGCTAGCGCAAATTATATACTCCAACTCGTTGAATTCATTTGCTTGATGAATGATTCATTGGACATTTATGAGTCGGTGCGATATCGATTAAAAATTAAAGTCCGCCGATCGTCGATACCTGGGCGTGCAGTTGGTTGATTTAAAATGGACAAATACGTAATAGAACATGATGCACTGCCAAGTTTAATTGCGATATGTGAAGGAACAGGGGGTGGACCTGCACTCCATTTGGGTAGGAGAGCAACGATTTTCCCAATGCCAAACCTACCACAACCAAGGACTTTTGAGGAGCTCGACCGTTTGTGGTGAGTTTAAGATGCAAGGTGAAAGTAACCCACCGTTAGCGTTTTAAATTCACCACCTTTCAGTGTTCCTAGCACACTCATCTCTTCTCCAACAGGATGCCGGTAAGTTGTCAGAGCAACGGAGAAAACTCGCAAACTCCACGTGAGAGCAACTTCGAGAGCAGATCTTTGCTGTTTCGAGCCATAGAGAAGATGAGATTTTGAGGTTAAACATTGAGAACGCGAGAGAAACCGCCTGATGAGAATCGGGATGCAGCATCCGAGCGATTGGGTCAATTTTTCCGAGCCAAAGGGAAACCACCGTTTCGGAAGCAACACTTCCCCGGCCGCGTTCGCAGGACACGTCAGACCGTTTAGTTTTCAGTGTGCCGTCGGTCGATGCTGTCGAGAGTGTGCGGTTGCGTTAGCGTTTGAAGGATAACACGGTGGACACTGCACCCTTACCGCAGTCCCCGTACGGTAGGTCAGTGCAGCATGCGAGTAGCATCGTGGTGACTTGCTGCGAGTTTGTTTGCATTTGTGGAAAATGGTTTGTGGCCATCAAGGTTAATCGTGCCTCACTGTTGTGTTGTATAGGCACAATTTGGACAAACGAGATACAAGTGATTTATATGAAAATGATTTATCAAGTTGGTGAATTTAAAAACCGTGCGAAATAAAGAAAACAACAATCTTTAGTTGATAAAGTGTTTGTGCTATGAATTCCAGTTACAGATAGGCCCTGAGATTGAGTAAACCAACCGATTTGGATTATGTGAGCACGTTAAAAAAAGTTCAAACATTTTTTAAAGGGTGGTGAAATAAACAAAATAGTCAAATAAGGTGTTTAGAGACTGTAGAAAAACGTATTAAACAACTGTGTTAAGTGCGGAAAAAACAAACGTTGGATGCAATATCAGAAAAGCTGAAGCACACGGAAACGAAGACTAGGCCATGGATATCAAAAGGAAGTACGATTCCGTTGAATCCATGAAACTTCAATGGGTTTAAAAGACCTTTCTAAATAGAAAATTTATTAAGAAAATAAATTAATTTATGGTGCACTCTTATCAGCATCTTTATGATTTATGTACGGCAATTTTGAGCCTATATTCTAATAGTGGTGAACCTTCTTTAAACATTTTATTGGACTGACGCAAAGAAAACACAAATCAAACAGTGTAACGTAATCCAACACAAGCTTTGTGTTTTTATTATGTTAGTTTACTCCTCACCTAAATTACAGCGCAGTAATAATTAATTTCCCTGTTTAATCATTCATGCCAGGGGAAAGTTTTACCAAAATCTGAAGGTATTCCGAGGACGGAAACCGTGTCGAAACATTGTTAGTGAATTTCAGTACGAGTGTTAATTTGTTATGCGTTGTTACGTTCAAATTGAATCGATCGATTGTTGTGAAAACTTGGAATACCATCAAACAACGGTGCACACGACAAGTGTCACCTCCCCCAGTCGGGATCGTCGTTAGTGCGCTGGTATGTGGCAGCCACTCAACCCTTACGCCACCATCATCGCTGGCGCTGTAAAAATGTGCCATCCGGTCGGTGTCGTAAAAATTAATTAAAAGTTAAATTAAACGTATTCCGCCAGGCGCACTATGGATGCACGAAAAACAGGACCGCAGCAGCTGACACCGACGCCACCGACGCCGCCGCCGTCGCCGCCACGGCTCAATGCATTTCGTGTAATGAGCTTGTAGGCACCGCCGAAGCTGCATCCGTTCCGGAAAACCACTTGTGGGCGGCCCATCCGCCCAGGCTCATGTTGGGTTGGGTGCAGTTAGCTGCTGGTGGCATCGGATCGGTCGGGATGGTGGCCGTGAACCCTGGCCCCCCGCCAACCCACAGTCGAAGTGTGCGCCCAGTTGTAGCATTGATGCGTGACAGCCTCAGCTCGAGTGAGAACCGTGAGCCCAAACCGTGAGCCCAGGACTGGAAAGTGGGAGCGGGGCAAATTACCCAAAAAAGCAGCTCGGGCGCAAGGTGGCAGTGATAAATATGCGTGACCCTCGTGGCCCTCAACCAGGAGAAACTGGTCGGTTCGGTGGCCGATTCTCGCGGGGCAGTCGGCCGTCGGTGGTGACGCACAAGAGTGAGCATAATTTAGCGCCCCTGGTGACACGGTCGCGGTCTCCGTGTGGGGTACGGAAGGGACGCGAGTGCGCAGTGCTTTTCGCGAGTGTTAGCGTACGTCGGTAAAACAACGGCGGACGTGTGGTTCCGTTGCTTTAGCGCCAGGGAACGGAAAAACCGGAAACGACCGTGCTGCGCACGACGCAAATTAGATGCACGGGGTCTCCCGAAAAGATTTTCAACAACGAAGCGAGAATTTTGTAAAATTGCTCGTGCGCCAACACCCGCCGACCGTCATTAACAAGTGCAGCTTGTGTGTGTGTGTGCGGGAGCACGTATGTGTGTGTGTGTTTGTCTGTGTGATGCGCCAGATGAATGAATCCCGGAGCGGCTACCGTTTAATTGGTGCATTAAACATCGTTGCGCAGTGATCAAAACCCATTTGTGTACAGTTATTATTAATTAGTGAAGATGTTTAATCAATTACTGTTCTATATTGGAACCTATTTACTACTGTTGCAGAGCCGAAATCAAGGTAAGGTGTGAACGATTGAGAATTTTATCGAGCAGCTTATGGAGATTATTCCGCGAAAATTGCGCAGCATTAACTGTTTTTGCTACCGGCTCCATTTTGAGTCCGACTTTAAGGCTTCGATGAACAGGACACAGTCCGGAGTTTTGCTATTGGTTTTCGCCATCGAGATGTCAACAAAATTTACCTTTGCAGAGGAACAAAACTTTCCAAGAGATGGATTTGGAAGTGTTGTGTGGAAGTGGAAGTTTCGACCAGTTTTGATTTTGATTCTTTTTCAATAAAACCGACTATGTATGCAAAACATGAGTTAATTCTATTTCTGCTATTTGCAAAACTATTCGAGTCGAGATCGTCGGCACCTCCACCGGATTTAAATAACGGTCTAATTTTGTATGCGTCGAATTCATAAAACCTTGTTCCAAAAGGGTTTTGTTTTCCTCTTTTAAAATGTTTTCTCCGCAAATTAAGCTTAAAAATATAGCATTACAGCATTTTGTATCTATTTTCGCAAGTGTAAGGCAAGTTAAAGAAGTTTTTATTTTACGATCATGCCTCGGTAATTCTTCGAATTCTTTCAAATTTCAACTCAAAATTCTAGGAACTTGCGATCAAACATTGTTAAAACAGCATCCTTTTTCCCAAACATGTTTGAACAAGCAAAGCTGAATATTCTTTTTACGTTACGTTTGTAAGAAAACGGGGCGGTGCCATTTTCAAAGCTTTTCTTTTACCGAATGCTGTACGCTTACGCAAATTAATATGACACATCGGCAATGTTTATGTCAAATGAATGAACAACATGATATAAAACCTTCCGGGGGCGATAATAAAACTGTTCGGCACCATTTTATCACGGGAAAACAGCATGCTCATAAAGTTCATCGTGTTTCACATTTATGATTGTTGTTTTATTTTATGGGATACAAAATGGTTTCGACGCTTAGCAAAACAGCAAGCAGATAGCTTTACGAGGAGATATTTATAGAAGCATGATTATTTTTAAAACAAAATGAACCGTTTTCACCGACTCAAAACCGATTGAAATATCTACGACATTTCTTAAGGCAAGCAGGACGATTTTGCCTTATTTGAAAACGTTGTTAGAAGTACGGAAGTTGGATGTTGCAACTCATTTCCGAGTTTTCTGCAAGCAATAATATCTGAAGGTGAATGAAATTTACCAGCCGCGAACCAAGGATCAATTTCAGCAGTCGGAAACACTCGTCTCCCCCTTTTGAGACTTCAATCTTATGTTCGTAGCTCAAGGGGTTTCTCCCGGGTATTCTGTTCAGCGTTTCTCATACAATTTCAACTTTACTGATGCATTTTCCCAACCGATCACTTCGCTTCTCGCTCCCGGCGCGTTCGCAAGCCCACCGGATTGAAACCTAACTTTTTGCTTGAAACACGCCAATCTTACCTGCGCTGAATTTTCATCTTCTCCAGTTTCCGTCAGCTCGAACATGATGACCACCACCACCGAGGAGTCCGCTGCCCTACAGCCATACTTTGACTTTGACGTACCGCGCAATCTCACCGTAACCGTAGGTCAAACCGGTTTCCTGCACTGTCGAGTGGAACGTCTTGGCGATAAGGATGTGAGTATTTGCGTCTGTTTTTTTCTTTTTTTCGCTACGCTCTCGCCGGGGCCCGATTTTCTCAGGTTCACGTAGCGCGATCTTGTTGGCGCTGATGTTTCTGCTGATGGGTTTTGCACGTGGTTAATCGATTGCCATTTCCTGTCGAAGCACCGGTGATGTGGGTAAAATTGGTTTTTCGTTCCAAAAGGTATTGTGTTAGTCCGGGGAGGAAAAGTGGGATCAAGCATTTGGATTTGTTTTCCGTTGCCGTAAGACCTTTGGCTTCTGTAAACTCTGTTTTATGATTTGGATGTATTTTGAATGCTAACCCCGACGGTGGTAGTTAAGGACGATTGGTTTGGGTTTCGGTACGCCTCTAGTACAGTCTTTTATGTTTTTTGTTTTATTTTGCTTCAAAAATTGGCAATTTCTGAACCACACGTGAAACTTATTTTATTTTGAAAAACTCTTTTTCAAAAGTGGGCAAATAGAATAATCTTTTTTCTTGCTCTCATAATACACGTAATACAAATACGAAAAAAATTACAGAATACCCTCTATCATATCGTTTGTATGTTTATGTCTCTTCATTCGCTTATCAACTAATTTTTTACTAGGTGGCATGGATTCGACAAAGAGATTTGCACATTCTTACGACAGGAGCATCAACGTATACTTCGGATCAACGATTTCAGGTTTGCATGAATTTCCTTTACAGGAAAACTAATTTAAAAATTAAACGACCTTTTTCTCCCCTTTTCCCAGGTGATCCGCCAGGAGAATTCCGTCAACTGGACCCTGCAGATAAAGTATCCTCAGGTTCGGGACTCGGGAGTGTACGAGTGTCAGATTAACACCGAGCCCAAAATGTCCTTGTCCTACAGGCTGAATGTAATCGGTTAGTAAAACGAAAAACGAGTTTGTTCGACCAGTTTTATTTTTAAAGTTTAGAGCTTGAAGATACTACTAGAACACACGAATTAAATTGAGCCTTTTGCAGCTTTAGCTGATACTTTACGGATCATTCTTGGAGTGTTTCGTATTCCCTAGAATTTTGTCCTTTTTTCATTCAAACCACCTGTAAAGTACCCTCTATCTACAACTTTCCGAGATCAAAAGATGTGAACGTGGCTGAAGGGACTGCGTGTTTGTTTTTTAACACTGTTTGGGTTTTTGTTCTCGATCGGGCACATGTTTTAAAAAAGTTTCGTGTGCGAGTGAAGACAAAGTTTTTACGTTTGGGATGGGTCACGCTAAAGTAACCATGAAATCTGTTTTGCATAGATATCGGAGGAGGTAAAAGTTGTTTGTTCTTGGTATCGTTGAAATCGTGTAAAGTTTCGTTTGCCCGATGTGAAGCCGATGATTGAAAAAGATATTTGTTTTCTATTGGTCCCATAACCGGCGGTATGAATAAAGTACGGACAAAGTTTTGACACTTAATGGTAGATTAAGTTCGGTGCTTTTGTCCATTAGGCGTTGAACTTTTGTTCCATTCTTTCACCCCGAGTGATTTATGTCACTTGAGTGATAGTTATTCGAATAACAACTACATGTAGCGTTGATAAATATGGATCCCTAAATCGAAATTGTTTTAAAAATATTTCAAGATTTTTATTTATTTATTTAGAATTAACCATAATGAATCAAAATAACCTGTCGTGTGATAACTTACACCAACTAATTGAATTAATAATTTTTTCTGATAATTTCTACAGAATTAAGGGCGAGAATTTTGGGTCCTTCGGATATATTTGTGAAATCTGGAAGTGAAATCACAATGACATGCGTCATCCAACAGGGACCACACGAGCTTGGGACAGTTTTTTGGTACAAAGGTAAGCATTTACGTTAACCTTTTCTCAATGATTTGAGTTAATCTATTCTTTTTCACCTTCAACCACTGGTGTTTTAATACCTTTTTCTTCCAGGTAACACGCTGATAGAACCGGCGAACCAAGAAAACGACATTGTTTCGAGTGAACATCGACGGATCATCGTTGAAACGGATTGGACTGATGTTTTGACGTCAAGGTAACGGGAAAAACAAGCTACTTTTAGCTTTTTATTTTCCGTGAGGTAGCCACATAAACGAGGTTTGCGAGAAAGATTATTGCTGAAAGGGAAACAAAACCTGACATTCAAATTCACACCTCGCCGAGCAGCAGAAATTGGCTTACTTTCTCTTGGGATAACAAGGCGATGGGCCTTTTCTTTGATAAGGCTAAGCGGTACATAGAAACGTTTATTATTATTCATCCGTTACAAACGATCTGCCCAATTTATTCTCCGACAGATTATTGTTGAGAAAATTGGATACCGATAAAACAAGAATTTCCAGCACATGCTGCTTTTGTTCAGGAAAAACCGTCGGGGAAAGGAGAGTTAATTTTTTTAATAGGATATTTTGTCGTTCATCTGATACCTTATACTGGTCAGCTTTTAATTTACAAATAACTAATAGAAATTTGTTAAAATTCGTTAAAAAAAAAATGTCAGACAATCGACCATGCAGATAAATATGGCATGGTGAAATATTTTCTTAGAGTATGAAGTGTTGTTGAAGTATTTCATCTTGAATGCCTTTGTGTAATTTTCTTTCAAATGAAAACATCATTTAACCAAGCAACACTATGAATACCATTCTCTTCTGGTTTGATGTTTCCAACAGGCTCAAAATCAAAAGGGTTGTACAAAGCGATACTGGAAACTACACCTGCGTGCCAACGATGGCCAAGTCTGCCAGCGTCTATGCCCATGTAATAAGCGGTAAGTACCGATGTCTTTTCAATGCAGGAACGTCGGCAGGTGGAACAGCTGGAAAGGAAGTTCCATTTTATTTTTCTGTGCTTTACTTTTGCAGACGAAGCATTTTTCTGTGCTTGCGATTTTTCTCATGCTTGCGAAGGAAAATAAAGTGCATAAATCGCCCACATGCGTATCACTCACGGCAAATGCTTTTATTGAGCCACGTGAGTGAAGTTTCACTGGAACAACTCCCCTATGGCCAAGGATTGTTTACATTTTCAAGTCCTTTGTTGTGCGAAACATAACATGTGCGCTTGTTTTCTTTTCAAACCAAACCATTTGAATACATTGAACATTCCTTTCCAGTTGCTTTATATTCATCTGAATTGTAAACATGTGCTGGTACATTAATGAAATGAGAAGCATTATTTGTAGTTTGTGTTCGAAAAGATTTCAGATGTTTTACGCGTTTTATTTTTTAAATAACTAGCAGATTAAAGAAACCATGAAATATTTATTTCTCTCAAAACATTAACCTCTTAAAATATCAGAAGGACAAAACACTATGAATGTTGCTTGGAGTGGTGTCGATTGTGATTTTAAAAATGTTCAACCAACCCTCGAATTCTATCACCTCTATCTCGCATACTTTTATTCCTATCATTTCTACTTACAGGGGAACACCCGGCGGCGATGCAACACAATGCAGCAGCAACATTTTCACAATCATTGCTGCTACAGACACTGTACATTCTTATTCTCTTCGGCCAGGTACAACAGATACTGCGGTTGAACTTTTTTAGATTGAAGGCATATTCCAATGCATCCGTTTCTGGAGAGGTTAGATGAAACGAAGCATAACCCTGCATAAGAACAAGTACGACGGAACACGTAACGCGTTACGTGATGAGCTTGAAAAGGTGCATGATGTGTGATTTACTATTTGAGAGTGCATCGCGATATTCGTCGCGAAAACAAACAAAGATACGAGACGATGCACAAAACAGATGCCAGAAAATTGTGTGCCGTAGATGCAGGGCTTTTGTTGTAGTGTTGACCAACGGTAGGAGAAACCCTCTCGTACATTTATTTTAACTACGTACAGTTCCATTGCCACCAGATTCTCGTCCTCATCCAAAATCTCTGCACATTGTGCCCCGATCAAGACTGGCAGCTATTTCAAGAATGCCACTATGCGCTAAAGGCTTGTACAAAAGTGAGAAAAATGTAGAACAAATAGTCACATTTTAAACAGACGCGTCATTAAATGGAATAGATTACCATTGAAATAGAAAAAATGGAATGGAGGAAAACCAAGTGAAAAGGTCATGTAGATTTAAATAACATCTAGTCAAATCTAACATTCCATTACAAGAACTCATCATTCATGGTAATAAATAAGGTATGTGACTGTGAATGTTTTTCTCATGTTGTTGAGTTTTACCATAGAAAATGTGTACAGAAGTTTGTTTCAAAGTTTAAATATAATGTTTTGACGATTTTGCATTCATGCTAATTTCGTATTTTCATACAGTCTTGCCAGATAGTAACATCAAATGTTAATATGAATGAAAAACAAACACAAACACGTTTTAAAGTTTGACATTACACTCTACAATACGCATATCTTTCCGGAGTGGAAACGAATGTACATACACACGAATCAACACGAGATAATGAAAACATTTAGATGAAATTGATTTTCGTAATGGAGTTGGAGCTTTAGTTTTCCCTACATCTACATCGGAACTAGTTTTCAGTTCCTTAAGGAACTTCTTCGTTTCATTTAAACTCTTCTTTCGAAGCACCGCTACCGTTGTTAAACAACGAACACGTCCCGCATTTTCGACCAAACGCTTTGTACCATAGAAGGATAAATTGTTGGCCCGACAGCGGAAGTAACATAAGTCTGCCGAAGAGTAAAACATCGAGCAAAACAGCAACAGGGAAGCTTCTCCCATATGCCGCCAGCATCGCCTCGAGACCACGATGCGCCGAAGAAGTTTTAATCTTGCACGACGAAGGCCGGGCAGAACGCTTCTACGCCGACCGGCCATGCTTTGTTGAGATTGCTAATTAATTTGTCATCAAATTTCCCCGGAGTGCTCGGAAAACTACTTCCCGGGGTGAACCGATAATCTTCAGTTTGTTGAAAAGTTTGATCCGGTATTTAAAATAACTTGATGCGATGTTTCCCTAGGAGCCAACGCACTGAACCGGGCCGTTCGCGCAAACTTTATTCGCTACGGGATGCTTTATTATTGTTGCATGAGATAATTAAGCCCTCCCGGTAGAGGTGGCCGCACGGTCGAAATGAATAGTCTGAACACGAGGCACTCCCACTGCTTCGGAAGCCTTCAGGTGATCGATCGGTGAGCAACAAAAAGCAGCTTTCTTCAGTGTCAACCCGCCCGGCCATCCGTGGTGAGGGATCGTGAAACGCGTATGGCTATGTTCGCATGTTGTGGAAAATCTGTTCGCTGAACCAAGCTGCCCATCTAGGAGTAGAGACCGGAAATTATAAAAGATGGACAAGAGCAAGGTTTTTAGCCGACCGTAGCCAGGGATGTGGTCGCATGCCAACGGATGTGGTTTGTGGTTCATTTTCTCTACACTCGAAAGTTGGAGTGGTTGGTGATGTGTTCGTCCGTGTTCGTGCAAAACCGTAACGTTTTAAAAAGCATAAAAAATAGTAGTGTTCTTTTGTGTTAAAAAAATATCTGTTTTCTCTTCATGTTTCAAAATCGGTTGTCCTATAAGGTTTATTTTCGAGGCAATAAAACAAAAGCAAATTGTGGAGTTTGCCAGGCAAGTTCGAAAAATTCTATGCTACGTAAGATAGTTCCGTTATAAACTTTGCTAGCATAAAAGAATCTTTGAACAAATGGTTTATTATCTGTTGAAAGAAGTGAAACACATAAATCCAGTGTAAACCTGACCGAAAATTGTTGATAAACAATTGATTACGTTATATTTTACACAAAACTGTTTTGTTCTCTTATAATATTTGATCCAGCATAGATGAAATCATTGACGGAACGATTCACTATGAATCGAATGGAACGGAAAACGAGGACGTGTGATAAACGAATTTCGTGAAAACTGTATTAAAACGTTGTGAATAAAAGTACATTTGTAAGATTCCTCCTCAAACGGGAGAACGTGCCAATTTGCTGTCTTCATAAGATCATTGCAAATTGAGCAATAATGTAATATAGTACCTAACGACAAACAAAACACACACACACACACATACACAGATAGCCAAAAAACTCAATCGAATCATTGTAGAATAGCACAGTCTGTCTCACAAACAGGACAGAATATGGTTAGCTACATAATTAAGATAGCAAGAAAACTAATTTCTCTGTAGATACTGCGCTGTAGAATCTGCCAAACGTGTAACAACAATGAGCTTGGCATCTTCGGTTCCATACCTTAAGTTGACTAGAGCGAACAAAGATAATGTTCATAGCAGAAAAATCCATTCCACATAATATGAATCACAGTCAGAGGAAGCACTATTCATAGGATTTCGTGATCGCCGAAAATTGACCGCGGTAGACACTCAAGGCAAACAATCCACGTACGGATCCGAGCACCTAGCAAAAAACTTTATTTGTAGAATTATTCGACGCTGCGTGAAGGAACTACCGGAAATTACTTCATTTTATTTACTACAATTGAGCTGAATAATGCGAATCATCAGTGACGGTGAAATGTTCATCCTTCACACTCCCTGTGGATGGTTAACTGATGGTCAGGTCGTATGTTGGAAAAAATGCAAGCGATGTTCATAGTCCTCATTCATGGCAGTTAATTTCAAATCATAAAATAATTTTCTAAAAGCAACAAAATGAAAGGCGTGGAACTAAGAACAAAAATTAAATTGGATTTTTGGGCAATAAAAAAGAAAGAAAGAGATTTTTTTTATCAACGCAACAATTGATTGATTTTAAAACAATTTTTACTGAAGATTAAGTATTCCTATTTTTATTCAAATGGATGAACCCATTCCTTAAGAAAGTGAAAAGCTCAGCAAAGTGTAACGGTAAACGAACAAAATAAGCAAAGCAAAGGATATGGTAGACTATTATTTATTTTATGTAAGTGACTGATTGTACAACACAACTAATCGAATCATCCTGAGACGAATAAAATCGATTATATTATAGACCTGTTTCGGAACTGCTGTTGTCGTCTTTCATTTAGCTAAGCAAAGTCGCAGATAATAAAGATAAAAATGTTTTCTTTGACAAATATTTATATCATTCACTGAGTTCTAGCCAGGGCGGGACTTAAAAGTATTGCCTTCAAAAGCACTGATGACAGCATCCTGATCGGAAGGATGTCTCACTTCTGATAAACCAGAACGCCTGGCGGATAAAAACGGATTAAGATCTAAAATTACATTGTTGCCAACAAGAGCTGCTCTGTTGCTCGGCAGGGCGCGTGGGCAGCAGATGGTAAAGCCATTCATCAGTGAAGAGATTTGGGAAATCTCGCGGAAAACGTCGCCCGAAATTGAATGGATTTCGGCTAGAAGCTAAGATTAAGTAGATGATTAGTTTCGCTATGATCCATCAACATATTTTCGCTCATCCCGTCCCCGTCGATGCCTTAAGTCGTGAAATGATATTTTTGCAGATATCTTAGGCATTCCGATGAACTGAAGTTTTCAGTATTTCTAGAAATCATTTCACTTCACACAAATTCGCCTCATTCTGCGAGTTGACGCTTGACTGAGATTTTTGCAGGGCTCAACTGACGAACCGGAACGAGCCTGGTTCGCATCCGGTCGAAAGTATTCGATAATTTATCGCAGCATCGGGCACCGGAGCGGAACGGCCAGCCCCGATGGAAGATGCCATGGGCAGATAATTTATCAATTTCCGGCAGGTAAGATAAGAACGCCCGTCGAAGAAAAGGTAGGCCTTCTACGGCCCGAAAACAAACCATTTTCTATTAGAGGGTATAAATTATGAACGGATGGTAAATTGAATCTGTTCGCCAACGGATAGGAAAGTTTTAAATTATCAACAATCAACGTCAAAACACTCTTCCTCAAGATGAGGACGTATTTGAAAAGTTTTCGATACCGAGTGGTAACACAGGTAAACAAGAATCATGAGAGCAATCAATTTATGGTATCGATGAGAACCTCATCACAAAGTTCGAATAGTCCTTCGTAGGAATTTTAATCTTTTTTTTTCAAAGATAAGCGTTAGAGTATCGTTGTATTCAAAGCATAAGTAAACAGCTATTTTACAATTTGGTGTAATCTTTAATTTCCTAAAGTATGAAACGCAACAACCAGCATTTTGTTTTCGAAGTTAATGATTTTGGTGATGACTTTTGTCCGATAAGACGAAAAACCTAATAAGAAACTAAAATGTGAAATTTTTTTTTTGAAAAATGTTTTTTTAAGATCTCCTTTCAATTTTTTCCTGTTAAAAGTTTTTTTTCTATTCGAAGACAAGCTTAGTTATTTATTCGCTCTATTCAAAGGCACCCTTTATTATTTATTTAGAACACTTAAAACAGGGTTTTATAAAACAAATACATTTTGAACATTTGGTACACGATTTGGTATATACATTTGTTAGCCTATGAGCAGGAGAAGAACATATTCTGATTAGTTTCAGCATATGTGATCCCAATACAAGTTGATTCCTGAATCAGTTACAATTTATGATAATCTCGGTATTTTCCTTTTCTTGTTCACAGTTCTTATAAACAGATAATCGGGTTGTCTTTAGATATTGAAGACTACAATAAAAGTATTCAGAATTGACTCATTTATTTCTGCACTGGAAAATATTTAAACATGCAACGAAGCACATGAAGAAGAAAAATTAGTTAAAATTTAAATAAACTGTTTTGACAAACCCGCATGAAGCAACTTTTCCCTCGGCAAACACCTTTCAGTCAAAACTTATCTGCAGTAGTTTGAAAAGCATAACACGAACCATATGCTGTGACGACCAATTTGCTCGGCTGGCTGTTGAAATTATGCATAATTTATCGCACCCACTTTCTTCCCATCGCTCAGCCATCGCATTTTCTACCACAGGGGCCCAAATAAAGACTTTTCCCACAAGTCGCAAACCACTGTTTCCCACAGCCCGTGGTGAGTGAGAGTACGTGCAACTCAACATCCGAACAGCATCCGAATGTGCTGGCTGGCCTACGGTGGAAGGTGCCCGGTGTTGAATAATGGTTTCAGTCATGTACAATTTTAAAGATGCATTTCATGGAGCACAAAACAAAACCAAAAACAATGGGTACTTGCTGTGAAGTTTTCTTTCAGTCGATGTTGTGCACATATGTGCTTCAGAAGGAGCCAATGAAGCTAAACTTGACCATGTATGCAAAGCGATGTACATATTTTAACATACTTTAATACTTTTGCGTCAACACTTGGTCCTCGCGGGGGAAATCGAATGTTTAGAGCCAAAGAAGGATCTGGTTTCAGTAGCTTACATTTAAATTAAACATATCTCTGTTCAACGTTACTGTGTGACTAAAAAAAACAGGGAACTCTTTCTCTAAAACACTTTTCCGAATTTACAATCTGTTTACTTTTACTTAATAATTTAGTTAAGAAAAGTTGCTATAGCTCACATGCAAATTCACAGAACTCCTTCAAGCATGGTTAATGGATTACTTAAGCGTACGATGCACCCCGGCGCTGCTTTATGAACCATGCATCCAGCGAAAATGACTGCTAATCGCATGCATGGCTAATCTACGGTGACGAAAGCTGTGCAAACACAATATAAAACGAGTTTTAAAAGTTCTTAATGAGATACAGTTATTGGACCGTCGGTCGTTCCGAGGCTTCTTGCATCGGAATGACAAATCGTTGGGAACGCAAGAACCCATCCCGCCGAAAGGGATAAAAAAGCAAAACCGGAGCAATGCTGCTGTACTTTTCCGCTGAAAACTGTCGCCAATGCAAGCTCACGCTCGGTAGCACGAGACTAATTGCTTTCCTTGCTTTCATCCCTGTGATGTCTGTAACGTACTGCACAGCCGCAAGCAGCGGCCGCTATTTCTTCGAGGCTACGAGGGAACTGCCATTTTCTCATTTTTTTTGCCCTTCTTTATCACCGGGCAGGAAAGAAATTGAACCTGCAAAATAAACATTGCCTCTCGACCGGCACGATTTCAACGCCTGTTCTTTTTTAATGCCACACTGCTTCATATCTTGTTTGTGTTTCAAACCAAAAAGGGGCCGGTGGCGTAGGGTGACCTGGTTTAAACCCAGCGCACCGTCCTGAATCCTTCACGGTGTGTTTAGGTTGTTTCATGTGTTTCACGGAACGATGAGAAACATATAAAGCGATATAAATTTCAAACGAGGGAAATGTTCGTACAAAATGTTCGGAAAATATAACCGAGAATCATAAAATAGATGAAGAATGTTCACTAATTATAACGAACATGAAAAGGATAATGAACGCAGGAAAACATTACGTGGTTAATCGTAAACGGCATGTACCCCTTTTAGCAAGCATTTATCACAAATTCATAAAACCCCGCAGGATATTTGCTCCCATTCAGTTTACTTTGCTCTCGTAGGTGACGGATGTTAATCTGCATAAAGTGAGCTATTCCACCTGTAGGGCTTGATTATAAATAAGAATGAATGCAACTGCCCCACCCTTTTTTCCAGGAAAAGAACAAAAAACAAATCAAGACTATCGTTCGTCTCTGCTCCCGAAACTCATACAAAGCAAACGGAAGACCGTACAATCCAGCTTTACTTACATGATGGAAAGAAAAAGGAATTACTCCCCTCCAGGGAACGGAATCGCTGGCGTCGGTTGAAATCTGATTCTGGTGAGTCGAATTTTCCATTTGTTAGAACGTCGAGCCAGCCGGCGGTGTGACAGACGACTGTGCAGGTTGGCACACAATCCCACCACCCTTTTGCTCTCCCCCCCTAGGGCTAATAGATGCGTTAAGGGTGGAACAGCACTCTGGTTTCATTCATTAACGCCTTCCAACAGCACGATAACTCAAATGTGCTACCATTTTTCATCCTCGGTTACGTTCATTTTTCACGCAGAAAGCACGAGCCCTCCGGATCTGGAAGGTAAAGGAAAAACGTTGCCGTGGCTTCGTTTGTAAATAACTTCGGGAGCGACTTCCAAAGAATTGTGAGCAACAGCAAAGTCCTCCGAGAATACATGGCTGTTGAAATGTTCTTCCGTGTAGCCGCCAGAGGCGGATATTTAGCGTTCATTTATGGACGAGCTAAAGGTAAGATAAAAAGAAAAAAACTTTGCACTGCGTTTTTTAAACCAAACAAACTCTTTTCCTCAACGACTTAAAGTTGTATATTGACACGTACTTATTGTTATTGGCAATAAGTCACGTCGAGTGGAATGACTTTATCAAATAAATACAAGATTTACAATAAAATGGAGCCACTTGGGAACATCATAAACTGCCTTGTCTCTGTCTAAAGTAATTCATTTGTGATATCATACAATTTTCAAAGAACCGGCGCAGAAAATAAGATTAAATACTATGCTTGAAAGCAAAGCTATACTTATGCTGTTACATCAATTTAAACCAAAGCAGTGTGGTTAAAATTATATTGAAACTGAAAAACATTAAAAGTTCTAAATAAAGTAAAAAGCGTGAAAAGAGATGCGTTACGCTTTTAATCTCATTTTGGATACTGTGAAAAGCTGCGAAAAAGAAGATTTATTATGCAGAACTTTTTTTTAAACAACCCTTTTTTATGAGACACAACATCCCCAAGTGGGACTAAGCCTCTCTGCGATGAATTTTCATCAACAATAAGTAAAAAGTTAACCAGGTTAATTGAATGAAATAAATTCTATTGTAAAGCTACATCACTTAAGTACTTTAAAAAATATTCTGACGGCCAGTAAGGCGGCCATACGGTATTTAGTCGAAACTACAGCGAAAACCGACGTAAATTTTAATATTGACATGTTTTTCAGTTTGTATTGCCTGCATGACCCCCTACTGCTCCGTTTGGGCTGTTGTGTTAAATTGTTGGAATAGATCATACGTTTAAGAGTTGTCAAGGTTTTATCAGTTGGAAGTGGTTTGGGTGGGATAGATAGGGTTATTAGTGCTGGTTTTGATAATGATATTTGACGAATTTTGTCATTTTCCGAAAACGTGTCTTACTGGATCGACAATCTTTTCTAAGTTTTTCTTAACTTTTTGGCTATTTGGGTGGGATGCCAGGCTCATGATTCTATCCATATTCTATACATCACTATACAACTTATAATTACGAGTTATACTTATATTACGAGTACAAATTATAATCCTGTATAACTCGTACATACAGGATGGGGCTAGGAAACTTTATGATTTGATAAGACAATCATTGAACCGATATGATAAGACGTACAAATACCATAACACCGTAAATGTAGTCAATAAAAATGTTTATAAAGTCAGTAGGTTTAAGACCAAGACAGTAACCCTAAACGAGAAAAGGCTCTCGTGCAAATAAATGCTTCACAGCGAACGTAAGCTACCCATGTGTCTGATGTGAGGACATGTGGTATAAATTACATCAAAATTTCGAAATTTCATAGTTTAAATAAATTGAATGCCAGCTGATTATGACAATGTTTCACAAATTTGGCAGCTTTTTCAAGTCATCAAGTTCTCTCCTCTCCTCTCCTTTTAACCACCCTGTTTAAGGGTGATAAATAGCATGGTAAAAAGTTTAAATAGATTTATTCGCACGTGCTGCTCAGTTCAACTGGAAGATTTGGAAAAAGATTATTTTGTTTAGAAAATCAAAAAATAAAAAACAAATCTGACAATTTTACTGTTCAGATCACGTCTAATAATCCTCAAACGTAACTAGGAACGTTGCATATATTTTAGATGTATGCAACTAATGAGATGTTTAGGAAACGGAATGAAAGTAACACGTCCATAATATGTTAAAATATGTTAAAAAACTAACCAAGTTTTGTGCAGGGCAACCTTATTTTTATTTGCCTTTTATGAAACATCGATCCCAAAAATCAATTTCAACAAGTTGTGTGATACAACTAAATATTATATGTAAAAATAAAAAATAAATTAAAAATAAAACCAGTAAAAGTTATATTCACCAATAGTGATGTTAAAATTTTTCCATTCTTAAATTAACATGAAAAACACTGCAAACACTATTCTCCCTTTCAATTTCGAAACAGATAGCTATCAGCAGCTGATAGGCTCATTGTCACATTCAAAATCCATACATTTGCCCAACTCACCATCCATCCTTGCGCATCACATGTCTGTCTCTTCCCGAGTCTCAACTTATCGCGCCAATGTTTGGTGTTTGTGTGCGCCGCCGGTCTGGCCCCCGGGAAGGCGAGATAGCGCCGTTATCGCGTTGAGCGCTTTAATCGCTGCTTGTTGAGGCTCGTTCAAGTGGCTGGTAACACGACTGGTCCAATGGCAACATGCGGTGAAGCCTCGATTACGGCTGCAAGATAGTGTGCCTTGCGCGCACTGTAAGCCGGTCAAGAGGCGGTTGCAGTTACCAACAGGTTCTGTTAGCGACCGGCCGGTCTGGTTTTGGTGTTCGCGAGCGTAAGAGTAAGTGTGTCCACGCCTGTCCCGCAACGATCAGCGTTCGGCGGTGTTCGATGTGATCGTGACACTGATGCGAGGGCCGGTAGTCTTTCTCCGGACCCTAACCAGAGCGTTTCGCTTCGTCTTTCCAGCATGTTAGGAGCACTTTTGCGCAGCGGAACAACGGTACACAGTGTGGTTTGCAGTAAGCTAGTCCCCCTATCGGCAAGAACCATGGCGACCTACCTGGTGGAGGACAGTAAGTACGCGTTCCTGAAGGATCTTGGCCTGGGACGGGTCAACCACGGTGTGTACAATGGTCAGTGGACTGCCGGCAAGGGAAAGTCGGTGCAGTCGATCGACCCAGCGTCGGGTCGAGTGATCGCGGAGGTTACCACCGGCACGGAGCAGGACGTCGATCAGTGCCTTACGGCTGGAGTGGCCGCGTACCAGGAATGGAAGAAACTGCCCGCTCCATTCCGGGGTGAAATCGTGCGTCAAATCGGTGACGAGCTGCGCAAGTACCGCGAGCCGCTCGGCAAGCTGGTCTCGCTGGAGATGGGCAAGATTCTGCCGGAGGGCATCGGCGAGGTGCAGGAGTTTGTCGACATCTGCGACTACGCCGTGGGACTGTCGCGCATGTTCGCCGGGCTCATACTGCCCTCGGAGCGTCCGCAGCACACCATCCTGGAGAAGTGGAACCCGTTGGGAGTGGTCGGTGTGATCTCGGCGTTCAACTTCCCGTGCGCCGTGTTCGGCTGGAATGCTGCCATTGCGCTGACGGTTGGCAATTCGGTGCTGTGGAAGGGCGCTCCCAGTACGCCGCTGGTCAGCGTAGCGACGGCGAAGATTGTCGCGGACGTTATCAAGCGTAACAATTTGCCCCCCGTGGTGACGCTCTGCCAGGGCGACGTGGACGTCGGCAAGCGGATGGTGAGCGACGAGCGCGTCAAGTTGTTATCGTTCACTGGCAGCTCCGCCGTCGGTCGGACGGTCGGGGTTGAGATGCAGCGTCGCTTCGGCAAGTGTCTCCTAGAGCTCGGCGGCAACAACGCGCTTATCATCAACGATGACGCACCGCCAGAGATGGCGCTCGATGCTGCCTTTTTCGGCTGCATCGGAACGGCCGGACAGCGGTGTACCAGTACGCGCCGGTTGATCATTCACGAGACCCTGTACGACAGCTTCCTGCAGAAGCTGGTCAAACGGTACAGTTCGCTGCTGCAACGCGTCGGTCATCCGCTGGAAGCGTCCACCCTGTACGGACCGCTTCATAATCAGCAGGCGGTGGAGAACTACAAGCAAACGGTACAGGAAGCGGTCGCCCTAGGCGGCAAGGTGGAATGTGGTGGCAAGGTCATGGAACGGCCCGGGTTCTTCGTCGAGCCGACCATCATCTCCAACCTACCGCACGACGCCCCGGTCGTGAAGCGGGAAACATTTGCCCCGATTGTGTACACCTTCAAGACGAAGAACTTGCAGGAAGCGATCGAATGGAACAACGAGGTCGATCAGGGACTTTCCTCCTCACTTTTCACCAAAAACATTCAGTCCGCTTTCCAGGTAAGATAGCACAACTTCGTTTAGAATCACCGCACATCAAGTGTTAACAAACGTTCTACCATTAACAGTGGATCGGCGAGAGTGGCTCGGACTGTGGCATAGTCAACATCAATACCTCACCGTCCGGAGCCGAAATTGGTGGTGCGTTTGGCGGAGAAAAGCATACCGGTGGTGGCCGCGAATCTGGATCCGACGCCTGGAAGCAGTACGCACGCCGTTCCACGATTACCGTCAACCATTCGTCAGACCTACCGCTAGCTCAAGGAATTGTATTTGAATAAATATCCTGTTAAACGATGCACGCATTTTTAATGATATTTCACTCCAACTACAAGCGGCTTAAGGGTGAAAGTTGTGTAAACTCAACAAAGTGCAATAACGGTCGGTAAAACTGAGACTTCTGGGAAGAGTGATGAGAGCGAGACGGTTCGCGGTGCGTACACCGGTGAAACCGGTTCCGAGGCGACCGCACCAGATCTCAGCCGTTATCCAATTGCATACAGACCTTAATATGTAGGTCGTGTAATGCGACACTTGCGCACTGCGTGTATTGTGCATCCACACCGTTGATATCCACCACAACCACCGATGCGTCCACAATTAAATCCACAGCAACGGACACACACGGACTTTGGGGAATTTGGATGGGGTATTTATTTGCAAACGCAATGATAACGCTATCTTTTGCATCTCCTACCTACTCCTTATTTGAATATTGTCAAACAAGTAATCGAGGAACATATTTCCTTATGAGAGCTTTCATTATGTTTGGCTTTATTACTGAGAATTTGATCTGCATTCTTATTCACGTTATTCAAATCAAACAGTATTATTTTAATTTAGGTGAAGTTAGAAAATTTATCATATTTACGTTGGTTTTTTAAGCGGATCTGTTGAAGTCAAAATTAGTTTTATTTGTCGAGGATGATTTACATTTAATTACGTTCGGAAGCTTCTTTTTTCCTTTCCACGGTTGTTACGCTTTCCTACTAATGATTTGAATGTGACTGGGAGGTAAATGCTAATGACGGTAATTAAATGTGTTTTTTCTTCCGTTAAGGTACGGTTCCGACCATTCCCCTCGTTGATAGCATTTTGTTTTTTGCTTTTTTGTTTTGTTGATAAGGATTGTAAATAAAAAGCAAACTCCATCACTAATACCCTTTTCAGGATGGATTTTTATCATCCAATCCATTACGTGGTAACGTATTAAAGTGTTTTGTAAATCTCAAACGTGCTGTTATTTCATGAAATTGGCAATATCGATCAATTGAGTTTTTGGGTAAAATATTTGTAGCTCACTTTAACCATACTTGGCGTAACTGAATAAAAAAAAGTTGTATCACTACTAAAGTTTAAATACATTATTGATAGACTTCTGCATGTTTTTTTCCATTTTATAAACTGAATGAATAAGGGTGTTTATTCGTACGCATTGCATATGACTGCTTTAATATCCCGACAGGACAAGTCAAACATATTTTCCAGATTCAAATAAAGTTCTGGATCACTAGAAATCCTTCAAATCATGATGTTGGATACACTTATGAATATTAAACATGTCAATGGATTTTCCGAGCATCAGCTATGTTTTTTTATTCCTTTGGAGCATTTTTGTTTTCTTTTTGCCTTCGTCATACGTCCCACATTTGCATGTTGTTGGGTTGCCCAACAGGCAATTCTTCAAATCTAGCGAAGGATGTATTCTTCCGCAAAAGTCTATACAGAGCGCTAGCATAAAAAGGGACGGTAAAAGCAAACATCATCCGGGTGTCTACGGCATCGACTTAATACGTATGCTGAGACTGCAGCTACACTTTGCCGGTTTTTACCCACCGTTTTGCGTGAAAAGCGTCCCGTACAACCCGCAGCGTAGTCGGTTGCAGCAAAAAGGGCTCTTTTTGTGTAGGCAAGTGGCTTTTTTCCGGGCAAGTGAATGACAAGAACGACGCCGGTTGAACGACGGCAAGGCAAACATCATCCCATCAACCATGAGCGCATCCACATTGAAGGCACTGTGACATATTTATTGCTGCGGGGCATCTAAATTGAGCTGTACCGACACGTACGGTGTGTTGAGTGATAGTTTGTGTGCTACTAATGTACAAATTGTCCTGCGCTTTACGGTTTCTTTGCCTTGAGTTTTGTTTTATAGCTTTAAAAGTAATGTTATACTTCTTGTCAAACTGATTACAATAAATATTTCATCCAAATCAAAAAAAATTAACCATAAGTTCTTTTATACGGTTGATATTTCGAGGAGAATAATAAAGTCCTCGATTCAGCAAAATACACTTTTAATTTGTTTCAATTGGTGTATAAGATATTGAAATAGTATTCATAGTTTGGTCAATTCTGCAACAATAGTGCGTGCATTTAATTTTACATTCACTACAAGAATATTTTATTTTAGAAACTACGTTATAAACTCATACAATAAAAACGCCCTATGATTCCTTTTTTGTTCCAGGAGGTGGCTTTAATTAAACGTGCATAAACGTTTTCTGTTCTGTATCTTATTTGCCCCAATTGTCACGGCCTTGAGATGATCGGCTCATAGTGAACCTCACCCGAAACCCAAAGAACTAATTTGCTAAAGTCTTATACTTTACGACTACCGCAACAACCTAATAGCCGAGAGCAATCAAACTGAATCGTATTAAAAACGTCAAGTTCAGACCGAGCATAGTGGTCCATTAGTGGAGAACATGGCCGAACACAGAAGCAGATTTACGTCCCAAATTTGCCCGTGGCCTAGTTTTCCCAACACACATCGTATAACGCACCAAGCTCGCTTGCCCATTAGCGTTTGTTTCGAATCGACAGCCAACAGGAAGGAGACTGACGATTTTACTTAACATCTCCGAACTTGTTTGACGTTAATCAATTAGGGATAATCGAATGAAACTAGTCTCAATGGTTATCGTTCTTTCTTTTATGCTACATAAAAAAGCATTTCATGCGCCAGCCAAACTAGTGATAGTATTTATTGCACGTGATTTGTAATAAAACTTGGGTCTGTTGCAAACTCATCATTATTTTGCAGTAATCTGTTCTGAAAGTCTTCTCATATATCCGAAGTTTCCGTGAGAGAAACCACCATGAATCTAACTTGCTAAGATACCCGTCATAAGTTACCTTAACAATCCTCATAACCATGCATAAGTTTGCATACCGTGTCTTCACTAAATTGTGTCCGAAATAACAACTTTTCGTTCTTGGTGACTTGTCATAGACGAGTTCAACCTGCATTTTATTTTTCTCCCATGTGCAACGGTGGGATGAACAGTAAAAAGGTAACATATGCAAAAAGGATGCTCAAAGTTTTTGAGGTAAAACCTGACGAGGTAAACATGACAGAAACCACATGAAATGCTCCTAAGCTGTTATAAAGTTTTGAAATTCTGTTTTTCTATCAAGGTGAAGTAGGAACCCAACTTCCAATTCAGTAGTCCATCTGAAAGTACAGTTCCAGGTAAAGGCAGCTGCCAAGAACTGATGGGAAGGTTCATACTTTTTATGCTTTAGGTTGAAGTTTATGTAACAGTTCTTAAACTCAGGAATCCTATTTATTTTATTTAGTTTAAAGTACTCAAAATATCAAGTTTTTGGAATTTTTTAATCGAAATCAATGCTCCTCAAGCTCCTCCATGAAACAAAATTCATAGGCAGTACAACACGTTCTTCAAACACATTTCGAATACCAAAATATAAAAAAAATGAAGCCATATTAAGCACTTCACTTATTTTCCTAAAATTTAACATAAGCACGTCAAGGTGCAAACAGTGGCTAGATGAGTTGGAATTAGAAGAAACTTGATTGATCACCTTACTGCTAAGAATGACAGATTTAAACCATCGTTGTTGACTGATGGCTTAAAGGTGAGATGTAAATTTGAAAATTTTCCACCCACAACGTATCACACCAAAAAGACACAGAGTGCCAACTGACGTCGCGTCCTTGTCACTCAAATTTTATTGCCGATCGCAATCTTTCCAAATTGGTTTTGTCATTGTTATTTGCAAGTCTCTTTCTTTTCTCTAAGCATTTACTTAGCGTCAACGTAATGAACCAAATCTGCAGTGTTGATTGAAATAAATAAGGTCAGTTTCAAATAGCATACAAAATTCTTCTTAAACTGAAAGATCCGACAACTTCTAAAAAAACTTTTAGTAACAACCTTTTTGGAACCAACAAGACACCATGAAAGGACAGTCGATTTACTAACTGAACTCTAATTTTTCTTGTAAAATACACAATTAAACATAGGTGTTTATTATTGTGAGCTAATTACGTTCCTTTCTTTGTCGCTAACATCTACATGGTCGAATATGGGACAACATACAACAAGAAGGTATCGCTTTTGTCAGAGCAGAATTACCATAAACAACCACAGAGAACATTTATGATTGGCTGTAACAGGACATTTCACGAAACCTACACTTGGCAAGTGGCACAAAAAGGCGTACTTGTTCCTGCTCGGAGAAATTCTCTTCCAAATACGTGTGATGCCATGAATTTGTTGCAGGAACATACACCAGATGCTCTGGCCGCTACACGGTACCGTCGCTTCGTTGTTATTGGCGCCATAAAGATATGTTAAAATATGAGCATGTTTCATGAAATGTACTGCTAGAGCCTTGCCTCCTCTTCATAACGCTGTTTATCCACTGAGCCAGACCTTCATTTGTTTCTATTTTCAGAAATATTAACGAGTTGTACGCGTGACACTATGCTTGGAACATAGATTGTAATTAAAAGTGATATGTGCAGTAGTAAAACTTCCACGTGTGAATACTTTCTCAAAACATAACAGAAAGTATGAAATTACATTTAAATCCTTGGAAAAAAGTGATCATAAAATGAGTGAATAGTTTTGTATGCTACCAATCCGTGTTCTCCTAGTAATGTTCATAAATTACGATTTATTGAACAGCATAACCCCGATCATAAGTTTAAATTTAATATGCTATCATCATCACATTTTTTGCGTACATCGCTATAGAAATTGTTCCCTCTATGTGTTCGACAACTTTCTCTGCCATCTTTAAGCTTTTTCAAAGCATCTGCTTCATATCGAACTAGTTCGATCATATTTCTCCAGTTTCTGCTCTTCACAGTGGTGTTTCATTGCACTTTTTAACACAGGTAAAGTAAGAGACGGAACACAAAAAACCACCCCAACTGGGAAACAGGTACGAATGAAACCCACTCGAAATGGCCCGAGAAAATCCGCCCCGAAACGACAAGTTGAACGCTGTTTTGCATATTACACGAACAAGCTCGTTTCGGTTGTGGAAGGTTGGCAATAAAAAAAAAGGCCGAACGAACGAATATCCAAAAGACTTCTCCCCAAACTCCTGTTCGGTAAAACGCCCATCGGGATCGAAATCTGAGGAGACAGTTTTTCCTGCATGTCTGAAGCACACTTTTTATTATCTCCCCTTGCTCGGCAAAATTGAAAATTGTCTTGCCGTGCTTTATTTCAAACTTTCCTGGGAGAAAGTATGGCGGTGAATGTTGAAAAAGTTCCGTCACATGTACAAGACTTCCAAAGTACAGGAAACGACATCAAGAACTGCAACGAAGCGTTACGTGCGCGTGTTGTACCTCCGATTCACTTATTGCAAATGGTTGACACATGTGGCTGGCATGGGTGTACCATTTAGAAAATTGAACTGAAGTTTTTAACTTTTGAAGACTAGTTTCACAACATCTCTTTTCTCGTGTGTTAGTTTTGTGTCTCTATTTCTACCGTAAATTGATATGATTTTGAGACATATTACAATAGATTGAACTGGTATTACAATAGATTGAAACTGAGGCTGTATAAAAATATGTTTTACGTTTATTATAACACAAATAAATCTAAACGCGCTCCACATCCATTGAGTTCCATGTGTATCGATATAGCAACATGTGTATTTTGATAAAAAATAAATTTGTTTATTTTTCCTATTAAAAACATTGATCGAGAACAAGCGTCAATTTCAGTAATTATTATCAATTGGTTGCGTTTAGAAAGTGCAAAATCGGCCATAAAAGTGTAAAATAATCACTTCCAATGAAGCAATCAACAATCAAATATCAATTAGCCCGATTCAATCCTCTCCATGGAACGATTAGTTTAATGAGATTTTTAACCTACATAGGTAACTGATGGAATCATTTCACTCACTACTACCAACACTCCAAACCATCTACACGATATGTAACAATCGTCTCACGTTATCCCACCTTTTTCTCGCTTTGGACGACGTTTATCGTAGCGCAAAAAAAAGAACAATCCAGGGATGTGACTGAAACAATCAAGAGCCGAACTAATTACTCGTTTCTTGAGCCAGACACTCTTCTGTACCACTTTTGGGCGAAGGGTGACCAAACTGGCAGTTAACACCAAACAAAGAAAAAGCCATTTTATATGCTCATTCTTTCCTGTTCTTTACACTCTTTCTGCCTCTTGCTCTCTTTCACCCTCGAAAATGGCGTCTACGGAATTCACAGGACACACCTCTTCCTTCGTGTGCTCGTTTGCAGAATTAATGTTTATACCATCATTGGTTTTTATTTGCCCATAATAAAGAAGGACACCAACATCATCATCATCAGTGGGGCGGTCATGGATAGAAGGCAACCCTTCCGAAAAGCGGTTTCGTTCACCCATAACATCAATTAGACGTTTTGAAGGTTGTCGAACTGAAGTAATGAATTACTTTAAAACGTTTGTCTATAATATAATTTTGGAATACACTTAACTTTAGAGAGGTAGTCGTTAAATAGTATTGTAAAACTTAATATTAGTTTTTTGACAATAAATGTAACATGTAAGAAAATGATAATTTAATAAATTAGGAATTTTATTTATTGTTACAAATGATCACAACCAAAGGAAAATATTTATTTCACCGAAATATGAGCATAAAAATGAATCCATCATTGAAACAGTGCGACAAAATGTAAGTGCACATTTTTCGTCAATTTGACCCGATGGTCACAGGAAACGCCCTCCTCCTCTCCAAGAAATATCTTCCTTTGCATCTCTTACTGCCTGGCACCCTGATAGAACCTGATGGAAACGAAGCCCTTGTACGTGCTGATGCGTAAACCTCGCTGGCAACATCATCGGTCTCCTAAAAACCGTGCGTGATGCAGCAAACCGAAAATCTTAAGCATGATTTCGGTACTCCTCGTAACGAGAGCTGACAGCACTTCGATTGAGCGATGACCTTTTTGGCAAATCTACTCATAGTTTGCAGTTGTCATTTTCACTTCACCATCCTCCGGCTCACATCCGCCTGGGGCAGCATCGTCCTCAATTTCATTACAAACGGACAGATGAAATGGAAAAGGAAATGTCCTGCAAACAATTTCTGTCACGATTATCATCATGGTTCATGAAGGCGCATGAACTGCTGTAACACATTCAGCATTTGTTAGGTGATCGATATTTCGTGCTGGAGTGCATGAAAAACTACTTGAACTGGTGCTTTATAGAAAGTTTCTGAACAATTTATAACCATGGGGAAATTAACTCCAAAAGCCTTTACGGTAGAACAATCCGTTAAAACATAGACGTAAAATTGACAAACTTTTCCATCACAACAAACAAAAGCTGAACACCAAGGTTGTAACGAAAGCACGTTCGGTGAGCCCTCGCTTCAGCACGTGTGCATCGGAAAAGGATAATCACTGGATGGCGTGGCTAATCTAGCTCGAGATCAAAACGTCCACCGTACACTTGCGTCTCCGCTCAAGTGGCGAAAAATGTCCCAGGCTTGAGTTTGCGGCGAGCGAGACGGCGGAAAAACGGGTTAAAAGCTCTTAATGAAAGTGCCAACCGGTTCGGGACATACGAGCGCGCGGTCCGGAAGGAAGTACCGTGGGGGGTGGGATGCTCCGTACTGGTGCCATTTTTTTCCTCGTAGGAATTTTACTTCTCGCCCGTGTCGGGACACTCTTTCGGTTCGCTGACCAGACGCGCGCTTGCAGTCTGCTCAATCTCTGATGAGAAAGGCGGCAAATTTTTGCTCGCACTCGACACTCGCCAACCGACTAATTGCTTCTCGCCCGTTGTGGCCGCCGACGCTAGAACCGGGACACCGATTTCCGGCCACTCCTTGCATCTTTCCCCCTCAAAGATGCATTTCCTGCGGGAGGGGAGAGAAATTGAATCCCATCCACAAACAATTTTCCGTTTCCCGCACGGTTCTCTGATGTCACGCAGTGCCTTTTCTTCGGTGCCATTTTTCCTCCTCCGGTTGGCTTAAATTGAATACTGACTTTTCTGCCACTGCTCCCATGAAGTCAGCAGTGTGAATGGTTTCATTTAAATCACCTTTTGCTGCGCGCTACCATCGGACCGATTCAATTACTCTGATTACGATGGTTTTTCCTCCAACTCCGTCGGCACGTTTTGCTCATTTAACATTTAGACAGGCACAGTGACTCTCGTTAGTAGATGGATGTGTTTTCACACCAAGCCTTCCGGGGTGCCCGGAAGGTTTATTCAATGCGGACATGTTTTCAAACACAGACAAACAAAAACATCATCCTAATTAACGAGGAAATTTGTTCACAAACCATATGGAATATGTAACGTTTCGGTTGGATGACTCTTTATTTTAATCACTGAACGGGGTGAATGAAAATCATGCTTCAATAATCCACAGTGTTAAAACATGCTGGTCCTGCTATGCGAAAACGCCCAAAGCCTGCAGGAAGCAACTGTAACAATCACTTCATCAAATTAATCCGTTCACACCGCTAGCCGAACAGGCGGACCGAAAATCGTACATTGTTCGCACGTTTCCTTTCGAAGGTTACACCAGCAGGGCCAGCTTCCACCGAAGTGACAATCAATCAATACTCGGCGGGGTTCATGGCCCACACTCGCACACACACGGGTGCCGTGGAAACTGTCGCCAATCATCATCATCATCATCGCCCATTGTCAACACGCAGGAAACGGAACACCATCATCAAATTAGTGCGTGACTCTTGCACTTTCCGACTCTCGAAACTATGAGCTCAACCCTGGTATATGTGTTGAAACATGCACAACAATACATAGTTTCGATGAAGTTTTCTTGCAGTCAGCGACAACTTATTTTTTTTTATGATAAGTCCCACCACTTACCCCTACATAGGTCTGAGAAGGACGAAGGTATCTTAAGATATTTTAGTTTAATTTATCAAACGAGAGGTGGCGTTGGGGCATTACTCTCCAGAACTTTCGCATCCAACTCTGCTCCATTCGCACAACGGTCGCCATCAATTGCACAAAGAGGTACATACTTCTTTCATCCATGTACCGAAGGCATCTTCAAACATTTTCTTCAAGGCGTTCATCTAGGGCGCATTATGCGACGTTTCCTTCTGCATGGCAGCAGGATTTGGAATGCATTTCGAAATTAGTTTTGCGTAGCAAGTATTTTAATCAAAGTTTGTCCAATATTCTGTACAAGGTTGCCATATTTGCAATTAGTTCTTTCCGGCGGATTTCAGTGACGGAAAATATGATCTTCTACTACGGAGGTATTGTTATAATTTTCAAAGAATCAAGCATACCATGAAGCATAAACTTAAATTTTCTAATTTGTTTATTAGATTAGAGCACAGATGCATTGTTACCATTTAAAGCACGGGTTGGCACACTTATCCTAAAAAAGGCCAGATGATTCAAAAAAAAAGCAAACGAAAACGCGAGGATCACCTGAAATGATGATTTGATGTTTTCAAAGTAGCACTAAACTCTTTTCAACTTTCTAAACAGTAATGTGTCAGAAAAAGTGGTACATGGTATGGTATTTTAAAATTATTGTATAACTTTTTTGAACATTTTCACACACTTCGATGGATGTTAATCCTTTCAAACATATAAATTTTGTTTTGTTCTACTGCTAATAAATTTCTTTGATTAATTTTGAAATTGATCCTCTTCGTAAGTTATTTTACTGATGTGCTCTTGGTTTTACTGATGTGCTCTAAGTCAGGTATGTCAAACTAGCGGCCCGCGGGCCGCATGCGGCCCTTTTAGACTTTGGATGCGGCCCGCGAGAATTTATTGAGATTGGTTTTTTGATTTATTTTTTTATTATAAGAATTGATTACCGAAAAACTGAATATTTTCTTAAATCATCTGAGTACGTTAAGTTTGCAAACTGTAGTAGTAAATGAAATATATCGAATGTGAAATTTTGTACATTTTTAAAACGATTTTTGCTGAGCCTGATTTTCTATTCAAGTTCAACTTTGCGGCCCGCGAAGCATCGGAAATGTATAAATGCGGCCCGCTAATGAAATGAGTTTGACACATCTGCTCTAAGTGATTAAAATAAAACAGATTTTGGTAATTTTTTTTTATGAACAATGCACGAGTTACTGCCACCGGATTTTGGACGTTGCTTAAGAGATTAGGCTAGCAATGCGATAGATAAAGTTAAGGAAAAGTATCTGAGGAAGTCTTCTGATATTGAATACCTCGTTCAACAATTCCTTCTTCATATTTCCGAACAAAACAAACCAAACATTGTGAACTAATCCGATAAAAATTGGGATGGGATTTTCGTATGAAGCTCTAAAATTTTCTTACCGGACTTTGACGACCCCTGATTTAGAGCTTTGGTCCACGACTGACTTATAAATTAAAATTGGGATAAAACGTACTTATTGAAAGTCTTTTATTTTTCACTTATTGGAGAAGTTTATAATTATCGCTTTCTGTTTAGAGTTTACCAGCATCTTAGGGAATTTTCTGAGTGCATAACAAAAGGACCCTAGTTTACAACGCAAGTTGACGAGTTCTAATATCAGAACGAAGTGAAAAGAGTAAATTTCCGGATTCAATCATTAACACCTCTTCACACGACCATAACTCAAATGTGTTTCCGCTCTGCATCCTCGGACACGTTCGTTTTTCACGCGTAAAGTTAACATCCCACGTCCATATTGCAGTGCTGAAGCGTACCAGCTGAAGCACCAATCCATCCCTGCCTTGTAGGTGCTAGCAGGATGGTGGTAGCCTTGCGGCCAATGAAAAAACGGTCTCACGAGTTTTAAAATGTGACATTTGCGGATAGCAGCTTAACGCACCAAGGAAGGGAGGGGGAAAGAGACAAAAAACTACTTCGTCGCTAGAAGAGCCCCTCAAGAGCTACACTAAACTCGAACCACGCTACGTGCTCACTTGAGCCATCTTTCACGTGGATCAACCCGTACCCTGGGCGCCTCCACCGCGGGCATTTTGTTTAATGCTCTTTTCAAGACTTCATGTCTTCCCCCCGGGGGATGCTCATCCCTTCCACCCACCCGGACATACCAAAGGCGCTCGAAGCAACGCGCCGTTTGCGTATCTTTGATCTCGGTTAGGATTGCTCCCGACTCTCCACGGCTCGCTGAAGCATCCATTAACATATTTCTTAATTACAGTCAATGTAGAGACGACTTCCACGGCTTCCGTTGCTTTTGCAGGGCGCCCCAGTAACGTACGACCCCAGTTCTGCACGATATATTTCGCCCGTAGACGACACGTCCGCTGGTTTTCCATCTCGTAGCTTCCACCGCAGAACCCCGGTTCCGGCGCAAGTGCGACGTTTACTTAAGCGTGGAAACCGTCAACTCCCAGTTTTAGGATCCGGTGCCATTTTGAAGAAAACAAGCAGCATTTCCCTCCCCCTCGCCACCGGTTGCGCCATTGTGGCGTGAAAGCTGTTTGCCTGTAAGAGCAGTGACAAAATGAGAAATGTGACTTACTATATGAGCCGCACCGGATCAAGATACACATTCTGGTTTAATGGGAGGGCAGGGAGGCTACACCACAGAGGAAATTTCCTCCACACGACACTTCTTCGATAAATCGAGCGAAAAGGTGCCCTAATCGATGTAATTGGTAGATGTAAATCATTTCGTTACATTTACCAACGCCACGATGCTTACGTTTGCAGGATTATTCGTAATGAATGTGGTTAAATTCAATTTATTCCGGTTGAAGGTATTAAACATGCTCGTCGCAGATTTTGGCAAAAGGAAGAGAGTTCTTATTAATCTAAAAAAAATATCAAACGCAGGCCTCAGACCCAAAAGTAAAGTCCTATCATTCCATCTAAAAAAACACACCACTGGAAATATCGAATCATTCATCCCATTCATCCGGACTTCCATCTCAGACAATTGGAGTAACTCTGGAAACTCATTATCGTTGCTTGTGATCGCTGCCAGTGACACGAGCAAAAATTGCGAATAGAAAGCGTCAAACGAAACCGCCCGAGTCCGTGACAAGTAATTAGATTCTGAAGCAAATTAATTCCAATAACGTAATCATTGAACATTCTTCCGCAGCTAATTGATGGGGAATTTTCAATTAAAACCGTACTTTTCCGGCAAAGATTCGCGTCTCGTTCGCCCAGGGAGCTGGTAACTGCTCGCTTGTGCGCTTTCACAACTTACGGCGCTTAAATGATTCGGCCCCGCGCCACGGGCAGAAAGTTAAACTGTACGACTCATTTTTCCGCATTCAATTAGTGTAAGTCTGACTGGGACACCGGTAAGCTGCGATTGGAATGATTGAATTGGATTAAATGACTCACAACTAACGTTAGTAGAATCATGCAGACATGCTTGGCCCATAAAGTAGTGAAAAAATCACCAAAAAATCTACGGTATCAGCAACTTTATTTAAAACTTTCAGCTGGGTTCTACTTTTTAAACAAATGTTTGTCTTTCACTTCAATTACTCTATTCAAGACCTATTCGTGCAAAAGCACCGTAACGTGAATAGGGGCTATTTTAAGTGGTACATTCAGGAAAATAATTTTCAGCGAAGGTATGAAACGATCAAATACGCCTCCTCGAAAAGGGTAGGCAAGAACTTTCCGCGTCGCTGATTATGCTGGAATAATTGAAAATGTTGTTTTTTTTTGTGTAAAGTAAAACTGCTTTCCAAGAAGAAACACAGAAATTCGGGCACCGAAGGCCATCGCTGCGGTTTATATTGGTGTGGTTTTCAACAGCTTTTGTGTGCAAAGTAATCTGATTTTTAAATTCCAAATTAAATTGTACCACGAATGGCATTGCACATAAATTGTGAAGTGAGAAGTTAGAGTACTCTGTGCATTGTGTTTCAGCTGTTTATTAAACATCCGTTGTGTTGTTGGTTTTTTGCTCACCGCAAGATGGGTAAGAGATAGCACAAACATTTTCGTTTACTAATAACTCCTATGAAATTAACGATAAAATATTAGGTTTTCCAGCAGGTTTACCATTGAATTAAATATGCCATGAATATTATTTTAATGGTGAAAAGTGTCCATGCAGACTTTTGTAAAATACATTTTATTTACATGATGTATGGAAATCTTAAAAAGCATAAAGTTTTATTTTATTCACTCAAAACTTTAAATCAAACCCTAGGCAGGTACAGGAAAAAAAAGTAAATCAAAAGTTTCCGGCGGAAATGAGTATCAGGTCAAGATAGAAAAATATTACTCCCATTGCGGATATTAAGTTCCTTAAAATATTGTGCGCCCGCTTCCATTCTCCGTCGGCAACAGTATTTGGCCGGAAAACCCCACCCGAGCATAAGCAGATGCAAATTTGAACGTCCTTTGCTCGACAGTTTCGAGCGTTGGTCAAATTTTTTACGTGACGCGATGTTGGCTGATAAATCAAACGTCAAGGTAGTGCTTCGTGTTGGCTTCGGAAAGTAAGGATGATTCCCGGATGCTGAGAAAATGAAATAAATTTACCTTCCTGCAGCAAACTAAACTCGACGCTTTTGCGCAACGTGCGTTCGCGGCCAGTTGTTGCTCGTTTCACTAGAAATAAACTTACCGTTTTCGGATGAAGATGCCTTCAAGAAAAATGCTAGAACTCTCTTTCTGTTCATATGTATATCATACATTTGTTTTATTTAATGCACGATAGATAGTTCTGAATGAATATAAAACAATCTGTAAGAAATGCATCAAGTGGATTAGATACAATAATGCTACTAACAATACTCTGGATTATGGAAGCATAATCCAAAAAGGGAATGGCTAAAATAGAGATAAACTATGGAAATTGAAATAAAACATAAGAAGTTAAAATGAAAATTTTATTCAACACGGAAAGACATTTTGAAGTCATATCTTTTATTCGAAACACCAAATTTGAAACATTTTCAAACAAAGTTTCTCTGAAACAAAAGTTTGCGTCCTTTCTTTTCTCGGTCTGCCATTGGCTTGCCTAACTATAAAGCATCAGTTCTAAATTTTCTGCATTAAGATTTGGAATAAAAAATGAAAATTGACGAATACTTACGGAAGATATTCATGAGAGAATAAAGTAGCATGGGGTCCGAATCAAAATCAGAACTTATACCGACATTCAAAACTAGCTGTTTCTGGTTTTATGGAAGTTCAAAGCGTAAGCAAACACAACATGCTACGTTGAGTGCTAAATGTGCGATTAAAACGCCGTTTACCACAAGTACAGAGTGCAAAAGAACCCCTCTTGCGTCATTTAACAGGATGGCTCCAATAAATATGTCAAACCACAGCACACCTTACGATTCTAAACCCTGCTCGTTTTAATGCATGCTCGTCACACCTTGCTTGATATTTTTCAAGCAGAAATCACCAGCCAGCCATTGCTAGACATCCGAGTTGTTAAACGCAAAATGCAGCCACACCAACGACGGCACTCAAGCGAAAGCTGGCCTCTTGGGTCGACCAATGGCAGCCAATGTTTACTTAAGCAACCTCTTCATACTGTGCAATTCTCATCACTAAACTGTCCATGCTGACATACCTGGCAGACCTTAACTAAACAAGAGCTCCTCTCAAAGAAATACTGCATTTTCCCGTTGGAGTAGGAATGATGATGCTGAGTTCCGTACGATCATCATCAAAGGCTACGGGTTCAGAACGTAGATGGTAAAGTGAACTGGGATTTGAATGAGTTTCTGTTTTGTTTCAGTGCACGTCAACCAACGCTCTTTTGTACCTTAACCTTATAGCCATTTCTAGAACGGCAATGAAGAGATTCTCACAATTTTTTCTGGAAACAATATCATATTTTGAATTTTTATACAAGGTAAGTAGATATAAAAAATCTTATATTAAATATGCACAACTGACTTTACATGTTGTTTGTTGTTGATATAATTAGATTGGTATAATTAGTTTGGGCATCACTGTAGGAAATAGCTGTTAAATTGCCATTCTTATGTTAATTTAAACATCTCCATGCGTATATAGGCAATGCATCTAGGTGCTGAAATGAATAAAACTCATCTCATTGTGGTTATTCTCATCGGAAACAAAATAATATTATTGGGGTACCCTGTTTACCCCATCCTAGAAGATGTAAATCAAAACGAGTTAAATTTGAGATCTGCAACATTATGGTTACATCAGTGTCAACACCTTTTTCACAGTTGTTTGTAATCTATGAACTCCTCTGGTTGTTTGGAAAAAAGAAGCGTGAATAATCAGTGACAGACTACTTTTTGAAATAAGCATTTCAAACAAGACCTTTTAGCGAAATTTTATGTCTTTGTTTTTTTTGTGATTGAAACATATTTTATAACTATCTCTATATGGCGGAAAATCATATACTTTTGGTACTATACAACTGTACTACTGTAGTAGAAGTAACAAAATTCACAAATTTGATGTTTTTATGTAAAAAACTTCAAACAATCGTTATTTTCTTTTACACACAAAATTAAATTTCTATTTCTTAATAAAACAATACCTAGCGAGTTTGATCACCCACAAATCCACAGAATTTAGGTCCGGCTTAAAATTGTTAAGGCCCTTGAAGCAACATGTGCAAGGGAATGCATAGTATTATTCCTGAAAAGTCCACATGTACTGCAGGATAACAAAAGTGTCCCGTTTAAGCCTAAATTTCCACCACAAACGCAATGCAGATTCTGTAGCAGTAAATGCCTGTTTGTTATGGTAATGAAATTCATTTTCTAAACAGTGCAGGGATGTAACTAGGATCACTGTGGAATAAACACCTGAAATACATCAATGCGCATTTGCATGCTGACATGCGGACAAATCATTTCCAATACGCACCAAGCGTCCCTTAGCTAACCAGGATTACATGTTCATGCAATCTGCACACAGCTTGAAGTAAGTTCCCAAGAGGAGGTAACGTTTGGTACTCGGATTCGTAGAATTGTTTATTGAATAGAGTTATATAGTACACAGTAAACAGTAGAATTTGTTATGCTATTCCCTGAGGCCGCAAATAGACGGGGCGCGTAGCAGGCGCGTAGCACGCGGGCGCGTACCTAAAATTTGTCAGAATGACATCTTGTAGATCATTTTCGGTACGCGCTAGCGCGTGGTACGCAGAGTTGCATCAAGTAGGCAACTCTGCGTACCACCAGGCGCGTAGTCTAAAGCGTACCGAAAGTGATCTACAATATGTCACTTTGACAGATTTTAGTTCATATTCGGTACGCGCCCGTGTGCTACGCGCCTGCTACGCGCCCCGTCTATTTGCAGCCTGAGATTTTGTCGATAAAAAATCGTTAACAAAATTAATTCCTCGTCAGTTTCTCATCGAAAGGTTTTAAGGTTAAATATAACTTTCCAACCTCACAGGCAAAACACGGAACAAATATGCTTTGCATTTGTTCCATCCCCCATACTTTTCCAATTCAATTATTTTTGAGCAAAAGCAAGTTGTCCTCATTTTATTCACCAATCTGTCCATTCTCGGAAATTATCCAGATATTTCCACACAAGAAGCTCACCGCAAATGATGCAGAAAATGGAGTACCTGGAACTTTGGTACTGTTATCATAAATTCTCGAAACATCTGAATGATGATATTGAAGATACTCTGCGTTCTTCTTCATTTCATGCTACGGAGTGGTTCGAATAGATGGTTGGGTTTTGTATGCGTCTTACGAGTCAATTTAAATTATAATGTACCAGGCTCGGTTTGATGTGGTAAAATACCCACACCTAGTTTTATTTATGTTGAAAAACTTTTTTTTTTTGGAAGAAAATTTTTTTGAAAAGTTGACATTTTGAGTGGTTCAATTTGAACAGCAATTTGATTCGGTTCAGTAAATTGCCCATTCCATCTGTAAACTTGCATTCAACGGTTTTTTTAGTAATTTTGTGGGCATAGTCAATCGTACAAAACAAATTTACATAAGAACATTTATTTTCCAAAACTTTTACCTGGAAAAGACACGATTATTAATCTTTAAATTACCAGCCAGCGTACAATCGATCTTTCAAGCCAAGAAGAAAATTCGATGTTTAAGAAATGATTATTGTCTCAGTTAAATATTCAATAACATACTCAAATAAAGGAAGTATTACGATAGCTTTCGCATAAAAATATGTTATTTGTGGTTTGCCTTTCTAAATGTTTTCGTTACAATTGAAATCTAGGTATGTTACAAATAAAAACCTTAAATCTGATTGTCATTGTTATTTCACCGGCAATCACGTTTTACAGCGAATTTCCGATTAGGGTTTACGGCGGAACCCCATACGGCGTAAATTCGATTGAAACGTGAGCATTACAAAAATTCACGAACGCACCAATTCGCTGGCAAGATGTGTACTTCGCTTTACTCGTGGCTGCCATAACTTTCCCTAACTCCTATAATCGTTTCTAATCGATGGTGAAGCAAAGTTGGACTTGCTTACGTGAACTATACACAGACTTTGTTTTTGCTCGTTGAAACTCCTCGCTTGAGTGCTGGAATACGGTTACATAAAAAAACGCGTTAGCCAGCTTCCCGCAACTGCATTTTGAGCACGAGTTTGAAATTTATGATACAAAATGGTTTGCATAGTGTTGGTGAAGTAGTTTGTGTTAGTTAAACATTCCATTGATTTATTTTTTTCAGCATACTTTCACATCCGAGCAAGTAGCTGTTTCTAGTACCTCGACCTCGACTTTTTTATAGCTTTTATTATTGTTGGAAAGTTACATGAAGTCGTTAAAGTGGATTACGCAACCATTTCAGGTTTTTTTATAAACCTTTAAGATAAATTGAACGTCAATTTACGTCACTAAAATTTACCTTAATCTGTTTTGTTTTGTAACATCTACTGGTTGATGCAATTTTGTTTCAAAAAGTTCTCTTCACACCACTATTTTTCTGTGACGTTAGAATACAGCTCGGTTTTAGTCCAATACGATATCCAGTTACTGCGGTTGTTGATTGCTTGGTCTAGCGTGCCTTGCGGGCACTAGACTAATAACACCATTTATTGCACCGTATCCATTTTCGCATAACCCCGAAGCATATTTTCCAAAATTTCATTCGACGAGTAACAGAGCTCGATCGATACATTGGCTAAGCCCCGGGTACGTGAAACGTTTTGCCGAACCAGTAAAGGTAATTTGGGGATCGCCTGTTCATCGCCGAAGGGACTTATGCTCCCATTAGCATTCACGTATCGATGATTCCCGAAACGCCTGCCCGTAAAAGCCACGTACTTCCCCGTAGGGGCTTCGCCACTGAGTCACTTAATCTCTCGGGAAGAATGAAACGTCGGCCGTGGTTTTCGTTTACTTTGGTCACCAACATGCGATAGCCGGACGTCGATGAGAGTGGTCGATTAGTCACTAAGACAGTTAATTAGCATTTGAGCTGCATCTAAATACGCTTCTCGAGTACAGGTCCCAGCACGCCACTGTGAGATTAGCCGCAGCGTCCCTTGGTCAAGGCAAGTACAAAGCCTAGTGCGCCCCGGTTCAAATCGAAATCATGCACGGTGAAATAATAAGGCTCTCTTTGCATGAGCCATCTGGTTGCAAATTCAGTTTTTCCTGCCAGGCTATCAACATGATTTCTCCCCATGATATCCACAATCGAAAACCACTCATCGTCGGACAGTGTCTCCATTGCAGGGTACAGAAAATTAATCTTCATCTATCGTTCATTGTAGGATACAGTATGCCTACCACATCCGTCCCGATGGTCCAGTGTGGCCTGCTGTTACCGGATAATGCAATATCTGCTTCATGATGTGTTATCGAGTGGAAAAGCAGCGTGTAACAATACGTGTGGCTAAATTGAATTCCTCCATCAGTGCATCGGGCAAATCCTGGAACGCACAATTCCTACAAGCAAATGTGGTAAGTAACCACTCACAGTTTTCTAAGATCCCTTGACTAAGATTCAAGGGTCTTCTTTCTGTTTTATTCATCCACTTTTATGCCACAAATGCGATAACGACATCAATCATACATGTGATAAAATGTTATGAAGTATATAGAAGAAAACGGTCAATCTTTTATGCAAGGTTTACATAGAGCGCACTTAAGACTGCAAATACATGAGCATATATTTGTTTACAGCGAAACAAGAAAATCAAATACTGAGTGCAGTTTCAGGTTTTGTCACAAATAAAAAGTCAGCTGAACTGATATTTTCATGTAAAATACACGTATTTTACACCGTAAAATACACCTTGTTTTGCACTTCATATAAACTTTTACAAACTTTGTTTGCATACCGTGTAAAACGTTTGTGTATAAGATTTAAGCAAACATATTAAATCTCTGCTATTTTTTTACTGTTAATGACGCAAATCATTGATAAAAACGATTTTATTTGCATCGGGTCACAAATATTGACGTCTACACGAAACGAAAAAATTGAAAAAAGAAACGGAAATTTACACGTGTATTTTAATCTATTCTGCGCCAAATAAACTATAAAATAGATATTTATTCAACGTTATGCTATATTGTTTGCATTTTACACTTTAAACAAGAATTAAGTTAATTATACTAGTGCCCAAAGCATTGGGTGTTGAAATTGAATTACTAAACGTGTTGTAAACGAATGGTTTCAAGTAAATTTTAATTTAAAACGAATTGTTTAGTTCAAGTGGTATTAAAAAATGCTTGATAAATAAATTACCAATTTAATAATTAGGTTATTTGCAATTAAAACTTCTTAACTTGTTTAATCATAATAAAAATTCCACTTACGTCTAAAATTTGATTGTTTTATCGCTAAATATTCTCCTATCAATCGTTTTAGTTAATTTTACAGACTTCAATATGCTATTTTTTTTTTGCTTAATTAATTAAAATTAATCTGCAGACCAATATGACCTCCCACGGGTTAAAATAATTGTCCTTTGAAAAAATTTCTCCTATCCTAAAAAAAACAATGAAGCAAAATCTAGCATGCTGTGATTTCAAGTACAGCAAGCCAACAAGAACGGCCCACAACTATTCATAGTTTAAAATTTTGGTGCGAAAAATTTATTTGTGTGGAAAGCGTTGAATTACCACATCGCGATGGCCACCAGAAGGCAAGCGGTTGCGGACATCCTGGAAACACTTTCGAACGATGAAATCCGTCAACGGCTCATCCTCTACGGCTATCCGGGCATATCCGTGACGGATCAAAATCGTGCGCCACTGTTGGAAATGCTCCGCCAGTACATCGATGCAGAGCAGCGGCAGCATAACCGAAACCGGCCGGAACGCGAAGAGACCGAATCTGCAAGTCAAAGCGGGTCAAACATCGGCGGATTACGCTCGCGAAACCCGACCGTGGCCCACATACCGCCACCGGCGGAGCTAGAACCAGAAGCGTCGCCCGTGAATGCAGCCCTTGCCGGAAGCATCGTTGTGGCTTTGCTGCTCGGTCTGGTCTACTTTCACTCGCTCGGCGGGAAATAAATAAACCATTTATAAAACTAATTAAAACTCTGCTCAACCGTCAGCCTGCTGCGCTTCGGGACGATGAATCTGTACATTCACCCTTAACCGCGTTATAAATTACCGACTAAGTAGGACGGCGCGTCGAATGATCCGGCAGATTATTTCATTCACCGAAAGAAAGCAGTGCCATGGCTCAAGATAACGATGGTTTTATTTGATGTTTTGCTTATAGCAGTACAAACGCAAAAGATAAATCTAGGCAAAGGTATTGCATTCATTTTTTTGTCTTTGTCTTTGAAATCATGCCTTTGACAAATTTAAGTATAACAATTGAATGATAGGTAACAAATAACCTTCGGTGTTTATGTGTTGCAAATCACAAGGAAATGATTGTTTCAGTTTGTTTCATTTATGTACATTACCAGGCAGTCAAAGTCGGACACCTGCACACCGGACAGTCTTTAAATTTCATTGTCTGCTTTTTTAAACCTGTTTACAATACGATACTTTTCATTTGTTCAACAATTTGTTTACGGAAATAAAGGGCAGAAAGTGAAAAATGATTGGGAACATATTTTTTCGATTTTATTCAATGTTTTAATTAAAATTTTATCAGAAAATTTAAAAATGTTAAAATACTTACAAATAACCGTTATAACAATAGTAAAATTTAAAAAAAGTGTCATTTGTGTGGTGTTCAACTTTGAATGCCTGATGATTTCCAGTTTTTTTTTTCAAATGAAGTTTTTCGATCATCTTTTTTGAATATTCGTAAAGAGGAAACTAAAACAAACCCCTTATGAAATTTCATGTCGTTAGCAACGACGAGGAAAAATATAACTTAACTCAAAGAAAATCCATTGTCCGATTTTCAAGCGTCCGACTTTGACTGCTTGACACTGTATATTATTTCTAGATTCCTAGACATATCCTAGATTTGAAATTCTAAATTTTTTTGCTGATCAGTGATCATATTGACAAAGTTTGTTATGATGAAAAGGTAAGTAAGAGAAAAATAAAAAAAACTCTAGGAAGGAAATGACGAATATCATTTGAATTTAATTTATTACTTATCAAATACAGCCCACTCTCTTCGAAAATGAATATTGCAGCTGAATGATGAAAATCCATGGATTGGCAATGTCAGTATTACAGTTGATAAACAGAATTCCAGCCTGTTTAATTGCATTTTCCTGCCAATCACATGCAGTTTCCGAGTACTTCAAACAAATCAAATGCAATACACTTCAGAATGTGACTTTATTTGCCTAATGAAAAAGGAAAACTTACTTCACAACCTCAATGTACCGTACGGTTGGAACGGTAAGCACCAGTTCAACTAGTGACACTTCACAATTTCTGATTTCGTTTGGTTGAAGTTTACTAGAAACCATTCGTAGCCGTTCGGATTTGCCGCCATAAATCACATTCATCGACAAGCGGCAAGCGAGCCCTGGATGGATGAATGGAGTGCACTCCATCGACAGCCGCCGTAACCGGACGAAAAACGGACACGTTACTGGTAAACTTCCTGCTCCTGTCAACGATTATGACATGCGGTGCCCACATCGCTAACGAAAACTGGTTGAAACTGCCATCAACACCTCGCGCCCAGGAACCGGCCCTTCCCCTGGGTCAGCTTTACAACTTCGCTCCGAGTTGTCATGTCCACGGCCGGATAGTTGCTGCTTTCTTTTGGGCCCCTTTTTGGCCGAAATCTCTTAAAAGTGTCGCTACGGTTGGTCGCTTCCCTGAAGGTCTCGAAATTGCCACGCAAGCCGGCATATTTCACACACTGAGGAAATACTTCCTTGCCGAGAGGTGTGTGGGAAGATAAGTTTTGCTTCGATCCGGCTGCCTTCCTCCGTTCTGTCCGAGCTGTTTTGAAGAATTTCAATAGCGTGTCCTCTTGGGAGCGCTGCTTTGCCTCATTCTTGGATAAAATTGAGCCCCAGAGAGCAGTGTCAGCAGCCTGTTCTGGGCTGATACGGGGGAGGATCGAATGATTTCCCGTAATGCCATCGCAGACCGATGGGGACAGACCGGCGTGGCCGTAAGATTTATTCTCGAGACCTCTCCGTTCGCACCTTTGCCCCGAGCTCGGTGTGCCGTTGATGATTGTTTCTAAATCGTACCATTACGGTTCGACATTTGCCACATTTGACCGTTGTAGAGGGAAGGTAGCTTGGCAAGGGGGATGGGGGGAGGATGACTGCCAGAACACCACTCACAATAAATTCTGTCCCCCAATGCCTCCCGACGGGGGAATAGCAAGCTCCCAGAGCAACCCCATATCTTCCGGAGTGCGGTCTGGCTTACGACAACTATGCTCACAGAAAAGTGCGACTCGAGTGGGAAAATAAACAATGCCCAACGATTTTGGTGGGAACCGGCCTCCCCCTCCCACACTCCCCTTCCAGGCAGGCAACCCTTTTTCCAGTGGAAATATGAAAATGTGTATCATTTTCGTCGTGACACGGCAGACACATTTGATATGCAGGGGAATACTGTGTGGAAACTTAAAAATGGGGTTTTCCTTTCCTCGTTGGCCGGGGGAGCGCATGCGATACGAACGGCGTAGACATTTTTCGTGATAAATACGGTCTATTTATTTCCTGTCATTTAAATCTCTCGAGGCGCCCCGAAAGCATCGTGCCCTTTTATCGTTCCGGGAAAGTACCAACCGAACAGTTTACACATTTCGAGATACTGTTAACATTTCATAAAATGGAAAAACTTACTTTTAACTCACAAAAATTGCATTTTCCCAAATTTATTAAAAAATATCCTTTTGATGTTTTTTTACTTACCTTCGCCAGTTGTTTCTCGAGTGAAACACATTAATCGTTATGAAGAACACGCGTAAATTCAACAGTCGCACACACACTGCAAATGCCGGCTCGTTTAAACTGCCGAGTCGGAATAAATATCACGGCAAATGAAAATATTATGCTGGTATCATTACCCAAGAACATCTCACCACCCTCCCTCCCAGTACCACCGGGACCTTTACCAACGGGTTTTTTTTTTTTGAAATTTTCCAACGATTCCTTCCCGAGGACGAGCTCCGGCTCTTGATTAGCATTGGTTAGCTTCGGCAAACAAAAGCCTTTGTCAGGCAGCATAACCACGGCACCACGGCGGGCAATGAAACACGTTTGAGGCAAGCGTGTAGGCAAATGTTGCCCAGATATAATCCACTCCACACACACACATAATCCTCCCCACACAACGCACGCGTGCACATGTAGAACAATAAAAAAGGAGCGAAAAACTCGTGGCGACGAGTAAATACTCATACGGGAGCTTTATTTGCCCGAAACAAAAGGAACAAACGGAAAATGCAGCAAGTTGCGGATGAAAGATGTAGTGGGTAGCTTGTAATGATGTGTTTGCGCTGGGACGCACACGTGTTTTTCGGCCGCCCGCCGAGGGCGGGTAAATAATTCCGACGTTTGGCAAAAAATTAAACTGACCTATGTGACTTGCAGTTTGTAAGGAGACTAACGGGAATGAGTTTACAACAGGCAGATAAACCACGTGTTGCATGGGGCGTTGCTAGTGGCTTAGTTTGTTCATCCAACATTCAACGGATAACAAAACATGGATGAAATTATTTTTGCAGTTTCAAACTTTCAAATTGCAAAAACATTACGAGTACGAGATAAATGTTTCAAACGATACGCCTAAAGTCTTTCCACATTCCATTTGCACCGAATGGAAATAGCTATTACCGAGGCCCATATGTCATTTGCATACCACAATAAATCATCTGCATGCCGCACGATTAAAGTGCTCTGCAATTGAGTGTTAGCACTTGTGCTAGCCTTTACAGAATAGATCGACCGGACCAGGGGAAGTATTCGGTATCATTTTCAATTAAACGAAAACAATTATAGCTATACCACTCGCTATATTTATTTTTAGTGAAGTACGATTTGCGTACTTCGAACGATGTGAATCTTTTTCGTGGGCCAACCCTTTTATTTTGGTTTACCGTATATTTGTTTAAGTTAAGTAAACATCAGCATCATGGTTGCGTAACACAGCATATCAAGTTGAAAAACATCGAACGATTCAACCGGAAAGCGTCACCCAAAGAAATAATCAAAATTGAATTACTCTTTGAGCAAAGCATAAGTTAATTTTATTGCAACGAGAGTAATCGAGTTCTTTCCACTTCGGCGAACGGGAAACAACTTTTTGCTCAAAAGTAATCAAATGCACCAGTGCATTCGAATTCAATTTCGCCAAAGTTGGGACTGATTATTCAGATGAAATTGTTACAAACTTCAAGTCCAGAAGTTGATAACATTTAAAAATGCTGGTGCTGTATCGGGTTTGTTTCGTGCTAGTGGGAACTAGTGTTGGGTAATTCTGAATCAGATTCATGAATCTTAATAAAGTTTTGCTTTGATTTCTAAATTCTTGAGTCTCTGAATGAAAGATTAATAAATCCAAAAGATTCGTGCAACTTTCACTGACAAATTCATCAACACGTTGACTGCCATGGCTATCATTTTTGATAGCCAGCTGTCATTAGTTCTAAAAAGTTTTTGCCTGATAAATATATGAAAATGCAACATGAAAATTACAATAATATTTAAAACTAATTCTCTGTGAAGGTTAGTTTTTGCCTGGTTGTCGAAAACCGACTGTATAATAAATTTTATAAACAAATTAAATCGACAAAGATTGTTATAAACAAGTGTGCTAAAACTGCTTGGCAGTCAACGTGTTAAACCAGAAGAATCAGAAAATCGTTCCTCCCTTTTTGTATTTGTTGTTTGTTTACAAAGAGTCTTTATTGTTTTGAGATTCGGATCCTTTAAGGTTTAATCAATCAATCGGAATGAATCTTGGTTGAAAGCTTCATATGAATGAATTTCCTCAAAATATCCATAAAGTACAACTGTGATGTGAACGTACAAGCGTACACTGTATTAGATGCACTTTCTTAAATTATCTTATTCATTGCCTTATTTCACTCGTAAAAATTGTATTTTGTGACCGGATTGATAAGACGTTAAGCGATTGTGAATACTTTAGTGAACATCAATTCTTTCCTTTCTCAGATTAATGGTTGAATATATGTAAATCCATTTCTGTCCAACGTTGAATCTCATTTTTGCTATACACTTTCGAATTTTATTCAACCGATCACTCGTTTCAAGCCAATCACACATAACGAAGCTCATCAACGAAGCTGTTATAGCTGGCAACTTATAACAGGATACAACTCGTAATGCTGGCAAGTCGTTTTAAACAACATTTGAATGATCGGCACTGTTTACAAGTGGGTCAACTAGAGCTGCGAATATCGAGCGAGTTGGTTTGAAACCAGTGCACTTCAAAAGCAACACCATAAAATCTCCATAATATCTGCCATTTTTTATCATCATATACGGAGCTCTCGAAGGAAAAGTGAAACGTAGAAAGGAAAGATAAAAAAATCCATGCCTCCATGAAATGTGAATCCACAGCAAACTTCGAAACCCTCACGGAACCGATGGCATTCGGGAGCATATGGGCACATTCCGTGGCATACCGAGTTTTGTCTCCTTTCCCTCCCTTTTTCTTTTTTTGCTCGACGCCAAGCTAAGCTTCACCGATTCAGGCGACATCGTTCGTTCAATCACGGGGAAAAGCTGCTCTTTGACGGTTCGAAGTTAGTCCGCCGTCAACAGACACTTCGCAAACACTTGCATTACTCACTGTTGTTTGTTGTCTCGTTGGCTCCTACATTAACACGACCCACTTTTCTTGCCTCCTCATCCTCCTGCTCATCGTGCTGCTGCTGTTTGTCTTTCGCGCCGTGTCCTTTCGCCCCCGCCAGGCAGCCTTCGCCATTTGACAATGGTGTCAAACGTACCGAGGGGCTGTGTTTGATCATCATTATCCACCCTAACGCTCGCCCCGTCTCCTCCACACTGTGTGTGTGTGTATCAAGATCCTCGGAAGTCTTCTCGTTCCAGCCCGGGATTTGGCGTGGAGCAGCGAAGGGCGGTCACATTTCTTTCACCCACAACACTCGTTCGGAACACTTTGGCAGGGCTGTGATTTCCCTTTTTTTAACTCCGGTCGTTTAGGCGGCTCATGCAGGCTTACGGTGCTACGGATGGCTTTCAGACCCCGTAACCCGAAACCCCGATGCGAGGGCTGTGAAGATGTGCAAAAACTGGCGGGTCACAAGGTAGGATCAACACTTTTCTTGTCAAGTCAAGGTACAACGCCAACGTCCTTTCTTCAGCACCCACCCACCCACTCCGTCCGGGCAAGAAAGCAGCTCCGTCGCAAAGGTCAGCTCCCGAAAGCGAAAGGAAAGGGAAAACTCGTACCTAGAAGATGGCTTTCGAGCAGTTTGCTGGAGCTGTACTGCAGCCCCGCTTCCATGCGGTTGCGTTATTGCCATAATGAGCTTTTTATAGAGCAAACGTGACAGAGGGAAAAAGTGCCCTTTTTCGCAAGACGACCGACTAAGCCAGCAAACCAACGGCCCTCGGTGCCTCTAGTGACGCTCGCCTTATGCTACTTTGTAGCAAGTAACTACGAGAAAAACCATTACTTACCCAGCGCAGCAAAGGTTGCGAACCGTTGCCCGAACATCCCAAGAAAACACCCGTGTCCGGTTCGTTGGAAAAGCAAGCCACCGTTGCTTCCCTTCTTTTTTGGGAGGAACTAGCCTTCGGTCGATAAAATCGGGAACCCGTTTCCGAGCATTGGTCCGGTGAAAAGAGTTACACCGTGCCGAAAATGCAAAAAAATAACCCGGTTACTTCCGGGTCATTGCACACGCTGAAAGCCAATCGAGCCGCTTCGGTATCTCACTGACGGGCGCGATCCTACGCAGCGATAAACCTGTGGCGAATGTTTCCGGTTGCATTTACGGCCCGAGGGAAAAGCGTCACGACAGCCCAAGGAGATTTGGGCTGATGATATTTCTGTTTTCTTTCATAACAGTAAATCTTTCATAGGAAATTAAGTAACTAATGCTCGGTCCAATTTTGGTTTTTTCCCCCTGGAAGCATCCTGGAAATAAATTTGAAATAGACTCCGGCAGCACACAAAGCGCGAGTGAAAAGGAGGGCAAGAAAAAGGAAGCGAACAGTAGCATCATCAAACGGCGGAAACTGCTAGCATTTACGGCTTCGTGCACTGGCCGAGATTTTTCAAGCATTGATTACAGCCCGACCGTTTTGCGTTGTGAAGCGAAGCGTGTACTATTCTCGGAATGGTATTCTTTATCCCTTACTTCAAAAATCATGCTCTTTTATATCCTGCTTACAAACACAAGCGACAACAAAAACGTTGCATTTTATATTATTAAAAATATGCTAATTTTTCCTTTGGATCATCCCATGGCTGCGGTTGGGATTTATTTTCTTTTCCAACCACTTTACTGAAAGCACTCTGCGTTCGTCAGACTTGCTCATGGTCATCCTTTCATCCGATCATATCCGATATTTTCATGATGGTGTTTGCTGCTGCAGAACCATTTGTTCCTCTGCGCTTGTAAATTTCCGGAAAAGCTTGAGTGGTCGTAAGCTTCCCTCAAAACAAAGATGCTGGGCATTCTATTCTGCTGTTTCCTCCAACCGGTATTGACCAACAAAGCAGTACGTAGAACCACGTTCAGGAATCATGCAAGTGCAGAAGTGGTGGACGATTCATTGGAAACATTGGTCATTAAAGAAGCTTTCGGGTACGTTTGTAGCGATTGAAGCTTAAATTTCAGACAATTGGGTGAAACAATGGATTATTGGCACTTTTGAATGAAATACCTATTCATACAGTTCTACGTCATGACGTCAGGCCAACTCCTACAAACGAGCATCCATTTCTTTTAATTCTTTATTTACTGTAGGTTATAGAAGTTCTGTTTTATTTTTGATAGGCTACACGCCTTTAGATCATTCATAATATTTTGATACTTTCACCTGTTTTGGTCGAGAGGCTAATATGGCCTATGGACCAAATAATAAGATTATAGTTTTTATTGGAGGAAATTCCTATAAACTCACTACAATTTCCACCAATAAAAACAGTAGTCGCACTGTAGTTTCCAGATTGGCCATCACTTACGCTTGATCGAAATTCGATAAAGAATCTTCAGTTAATGCTGGCCAGACGATTTCATTTTACGACGCATAATCATTTTGTTCATTATAGTTTTGAAAAATATCTAACATACTAACCACTTGTTGTAAATTTTTTAATATGATTATCATGTTTGATGGAAATAAAATTATCGTGCGTTTATAGGAATTTCCCTTAGTAAAAACAGTAATATTTTCATTTAAAAATGGTCACTGCTCCAAAATAGGTGAAAATCTAAAATTATTGCGGTTAATCTGTGCGAGTAATCTGTGAAAAATAATTCAGAACTTCTTTAACAAACAGTAAGTTAAGAATTACAAGAAAAGGGAGAGCGATATAGGAATTTCACTGTTTGTAGTCTCCAGATAAGTGTACGCAGACGTATGTGGAACTAATTTCTGCCTTCCGGAGAGATGTTACTTAATTATATGGATATTGTAAGATAGGTAGTCTAAGATTTTTAGAAAAACTTTAAGCAGATTGCACTCAAGCACTTTTATATGTTTCTTTGTTGAAAGTACGAGAGTAAGAATATTTTACTAACATTTCCATACATTAATGCCGCATCTGTCGTGCATATTTATAAAACAATCCACAACATCATCTTACCAACAACGAATGTTTACTGCATTTATATTAGTTTACAGTTTACAGGCAGTCATTTTATTATGTTTAAACTTATTATCAAATAAAATAATATTTTAATATTAAACGCATACAACAGTAATAAAATCGAGTTTACTTCAAATTTTATGCGTACATTAATAATCGTGCATTCTTCCTCAAACAAGCACAAGCAATTCTAAGTTGTTCCATCGCGCCAAGAATCAATGCAATGTCTTAACCTGATCAGGAAGACTATTTCTCATTACATCGCGAAATGCACCAAATTTATTGTACCATTTCTGAATGGCAGCGATTTTCCTTCCCACACAAGATGCTCATGCGAACCTAGCGTGACTTCGAATTGAATTTTCCATCCGTTCCGTCTTTCGCCCGCGTCCTTTTGTTCGACCCGAAACCGGGCGGAGAGTTTCAGACGGAACTAATAAATTAGTCCTTCCTGCAACAGTTGTTTGCTTCCCACGTCTGTCCAATTTTGCGCAGCTTCTAGCAAATCCTGTTTGCGCCAATCTGCTCAAAGCTCTGTTATTGTAAGGATTCATTTGAACCTGCTACACCACGATACCCTGTTCCCCAACGCGTCCCACTGTCTTCGTGCAAAGTTGGCTAACTTTGAATCTTCTCATTTAGTAAGCAAAGTGGGGCGAAAGTTCAAAACGGAAGTGAAAAAAGAAGAATCAAACGTTTTCCGAGAAAAGCTGCATTGCCTTTGTGCCGGTCCCGCAGTGGGAAAAGTTTTTTTGGGGGCCATAGGAGAAAGAAAGAAAAACATACAAAAGAACCCAAAAAGAAAGGAAATAACTCCCGACCAAAAAACGTTCGTGCATCGGCGACGAAAGGATTTCAATCAGAAAGTTCAAACTATAAATTAGGAAGGGTTCGAGCGGGGTTGGCGGCCGGGAAGGCGCAGGGAGTGTTTGTGTGTACACGAGAAATACATTCCCGTGCGATTCCTTCCAAAACCTTCAGCTCAACCGGTGCGGACGTAATTGATGGGGAAAATAAGGATCGGTGTATCGGAAATTATTTAACGGCCAAAGAGATTGAGCGTTGGTGCGCTTTCCATTCGCTTGGTTCCTGGAAAAGTTCCTGGAGACGGGAGGCTGCCGAGATTTCCGCTGATACCGGGAAAAAGGTTCCAAGTGCTTCTGGCAAAGTGAGTTGGTTGAAAGTTTCGTGGCCAAACTACAAAGTGACCAGCAAGAGTTGGACACCAGAAGCAACGAGAAAGAATGGAACGGAAAGTTCAGCATTTGAAGAAACTATTTTGGGTTTGATTAATTTAAAAATCGGAAGTAGTTTCACATTGTTCGGCATTTTTACATTTTCGTTTTTCGTGGCCCGTTTGCAAACATCTTACTTTGCACTCTTGAAGTTGCAATCACATTCAATTATTAAGTGTTATAATTTGAAAATAAAATGTAGTAAGGCTTTCAAATTTACAAATGAATAAAATTGATATGAAGTATAAAATGATCAATGATCAAACGAACGACAGTTATTGAATGAGTTAAATGAAACGAACAAAAAACAAAGGACTAAAATAGTTCAATACGACAAAGGCAAAACGAATCATATTTTGAATCATTCAATAATTAAAAAAACTATCATAATCTAACCTTTTCAAACCTGCCACACTAAAAATGTTTGGTGTGTTCAAAAATAGCTTATCAATTGATAAATATTATGTCAATTCAAAGAACATCATTTTGCAGACTTGTAGCAAAAGTGTCTATTATATTTGCTTGGTAAACGTCTTCTTTGATAGATCATTTATTTAAACAAAATTTAAACAAATCGTTGCAACGAAAACGTGAACGAGAGAAACAAGGATACAGTAGAAAAAAAGCTGTAGGTGCAACGTAGCATTTGCTGATACCGTTCCCATATACAAATAGAGAGCATGCCAATCATTTGATTGAGTGGCATGAAATAGCTTTTCCGTAAGTTTCCGTAAGTGATTGATTTACGTCGTTTGCGATGTTTTCCAAGAAGCTGCTGTTGATGCTCCACAGAGGGAGCGAAAGGTTTGAAAATATATAATTTCACATAACACAACAGCAAAGCACCAGCAAAACCAAGGATATACCGAACGTTCCCAGCGAAGGCACATAAAATAGGACCAACTGAATGATACTCCTCTTCTCGGCTCCACCCCAGGAACCCTCCCCATATGTATTGCGTATTGGACATAAAAGAACCATGGAAGCTCGCACAGGATCAGCCATTGAAGCTGCTATCGCTGAGCAAAGATAACATAGAAATAATTGTGTTTGGCTAGAAAAGGAATCTTCTCCCTCAAGGTCGGATCCATCCGGTCGGTGCGAACGGCTCCGGCAGCCGTTTTGGTGGCGCCCGCGTTGATATGGAAAGCGAAGGACAGAAGTGTCTATTCATGTGCGCTAATACACAACACAATTGTGTGCTTAAGTGATTGACCAATATGAGAGCAAACAGGGAGACGCTAGCGCAAGGACATGCTTGCGCGGACTTTTTCTTTGCCGCCGAGCGAAGAGTCTTCGAAAGCGCGCCAGACAAAGGCTCATAATTACTCATCGTCGTACGATCGGCCATGCGGGAGGAAAAACACGATATTCCTGATCCAGCCTATTTGTGCTGAGTGTGTGGACCCGGGCGAACTTCGCTTTCGGCCTGTGACAATATCAACATTTTGTTTGGCTTGTTTTCTGTCGCTAATTACATCATGGCCACGGCGAGCTCCGTTCGTCTGCGTTCTGCGTTACAAACGGATTTATCCATCGACAGGTTTCCACTACGATACGCTCAAATAACGGCCAGCCGAGGTTATTATGGCATGCAGTCACTGGAAACTCCGAGACGAACTCCTCGGCTTAGCAACCGGCAACCAGCAAGTAATTCAATAGTGCTGATGCCAGTGAGCAGGAAAATAAGAGCAATATATACGTCGCTAATTAATTAATTATCTCTTTGATTAATGCGACTGTTTCCGCCAAGAACTAAACGTACTACCGTTTTCTCGATCGTCGCTGTTTGTTATCGGGAATGTATTGGAAATCCGTAACGAGCAGCAGTTTTGTGTGCTAGATTCGTGGCGTGGACCTTTTTAACAAATTAATTAACACGCGTATTAGGTGCTGGAAGTTGCAAGCAAGCAGAATCGACTTCTAATCGTTTTTTGGTTTTTGTGTGAAACACTTGAAAACCATGCAAAGCCACAGTAGAATTCCTTTAACCTATTATAAGACTCTCGAAACCAGCCAAAGTTTTGGTTAACCTAAAAGATGTGATACAAATTGAATAAAACTATTAAACAACAACAAGACTCGGCTACCAACATTTTAAGTTAATTTTCTTTCTATTTTCAATAGAACTGTAAATCCTTTCGCACACCAAACCGAAAGAGAATTCAAAAGCAGCCGAATTTTTAATATGTAATTAAACGATAAATTCACCTCTGAGTGGGTAGTTGCCTCGTAAACAACGTTATTTAACGAACGCCACATAAAATAGATATTCCCTTTCCGACCACGTTCAACTCTGGCGTTAATTGAAAGTTGTAAACTTCTCGGAAGGATGAGCCTGGGTTAGCCTAGCATTAAGAACAGAGTACGTGCCGAAGTCAGGCCAGCCTTACGTTTACTCGCCGAGTTGTAAGAACAGCCGAAAAAAACAAACAAGTTCATTCTGTTTATTATAAAAATATAAATATAAAATCATACGCAAAACGAAAGTGCTTTCGGACGAAAAGGGAGCTTTCACATTAAACTAACTATGATCAACGATATAAGACTTTCACGTGTTGCTTGTTGATGGAAAATAGCAACCAACAAGCATTTGCAATTAATAACTTAAAAGCTAATTTAATTTCATATCCACTACAAAAATACCTCGATATTTTCAAGAAAAAATGTTCATCAATGATTAACCCAACAACTGCAAACAATCTGTTTCATGTTTCTTTGTATTTTTGTTAACAATCCCCTGTGAACACCATTTGTCATTGCCAAGGTTTATTATTATTGGCAAATAATCAACATCCCGCCGGTAAACTTTTGCTCGTTGTTATGGCAAAAGATACTGTATTCAAAAATATTCAAAAACGATCGACCAAAACGAACACACGCACATTCGTAGGTCTGGGGGCTTAACCTGGGCCTTTGAATATTATTGCTCATTAGCGAATGCGGAAATTTCCCATCCATCATCGGAGGGCGTGAGCGAGTTTTCCTCCGAATCAAGATATTTGTTCCACGATAACGCCTCGGCCTACCTGTAGCCGGCTCTGATGGGGAGGAAACCCCGAGACCCCGAAGAGTCCCATAATCACCGTTTTGCATTCTAATAGGCTCTACTTTCATTCCGTTCTTCCTTCTGATAACATCACCGGTGCGGCATCTTCGTGTAATACGTGGCATTAAAGTGAAGGAATGTTTTGCAACGGAAGCCCATTTGCATCACATTATGACGGCGAAAGGGAAAGCTACGTATTTATTATTAAACATTCACTGCCAAAAACGCGGAAAAAGAGAGTGTAAAAATAGCGACCGGTGGCAGTAATTTTCTTCGGAGAAGCGATCTTCTTCTTCCGAACGGCGTTTGAGAAAGGCGCGAAAGGGACACCAGCACTCGCTTCGCTGAAGGTTGTTTAGTATTGGGATTTTGCTGATTGCGCGCTGAAGGCAAAAAGCAAGAAGTACTCCATCTTACGTGAGGTACTTGCTGGCGGGAAACTTCATTTAGATTCTTCGCAGGTACTTTTGGCTGGCGGGCCAGAAAGGGTCTGCTTGGGAAAGCTGACATTTGCTCCCCGCTTCCCGAGCCTACCGGCGGTGGGAAAGGGCCGACGGTAATGAGCACATATTTACATATCGTTCTGAAATTTCCTCTTTTCACACTTCATCAGCCTTCAATCGATGATTCGCTGTAGCGCGAGTTTGGAAAACTCAATAAAAATGCTGTATTTGACTGGCGGAAGGTTGGACCTAACAAAGTTTCGTCGATTTATTGATTTCTTCACGACGAGTACATGATGAAACGCGAGCCGTTGTTGAGTCCCGTTTTTGATACATCAATTGTACTTTGTTGCTTTTGCAAGTTAAGTTTCTTGTTTTGGATATAAAAGGTATCTTATTTAAAAATCAAATAATATTCGATTTACTGTTTTTGTTCTTAATTTTAGACCCTTTCTTTGCAAAAAAACTACACAAAACACTTGCACTCGAAAAGAAAATAGAAACTCAATGCGCACAAAATAACACGTAAAAACCTTCAAAACTAAGCACCTATTAAAACTTCCTCAAAATGAATTTGAAAAATGAAAATTATGACCGAATTGCGATTATCAAATTTTGCAACCGAAAAACGGCTGACATTTTTTTCAAAACAAAAAAAGAAGATTTGTTTTAAAATCGAAAGAAGAGTTTGAGAAAATAATTTCAGATTTTTTTGTTGGACCAATTTCGAGAACCAACTTGATCCTTATAATAGGGGTCATTATGATCCCAATTTTTCAACACGCTGTTCATCAGTATTCAAGATTTTTTAAATCCGTAAACGGCTACTTTTAACTATATCTATTCACTATCTTTTGGCATTTAAGAATTTTTGATGCACTTCTTCATTCATCATTCCGCTAGCTTGGTGTGAAACAAAAAAGTTCGATTTTGACCGAATTTTAATTCTTTTCAACTTTAATTTTTTCAAAACCTAAAATTAAAATTTTGAAAAAAAGTGAGCGCTAGAAAGCTTACACATTAAGCCACGTTTAAAAACTAATTTTATATTTTTAAGATAACAAATGACGGCACAATTGGTAATCTTCAAAACAAACTAATCTCAAACATAGTATGCAAAAAAATAAAATAAAAACAAAATACTAAACACTACCTAGGACAAAGGTTTGAATGAATTCGTTGAGATCATTTCGGAGTTGGAAATGCATGGATCATTTATTTTTAAGCTTCATTTTCTTGTTATTTTTTCGCTTTTTTTATGGCCTTTTGCAAGCATTCTCCAGAAAAAGAAAAAAGTACTATTTTGAATCTTATTTTATGAGAAACATTTCATTAAGATTGTGTTTAATCACCGAGCCTCTACCCGGAGCGTGTTTTCATGGATGACGGTTTTTGCCGAAAAATTGCCACTCGTCCAGCGTATCAGTTTCATCTCGCCTGATTCAGCGAGCCGGCTACGGTTGCGCCATGCCCCCATTGTCCACGCACTGGCGCTACATTCGCCAAATTAATTTTTGATCCACGTTTCGGACTAACCACTTCTAACCATAATCATTCATCATCGCTATCTGGGCAGTCCATTTGTTTGAAAACGAAACAATAGCAACCCGCAGCGCGACTGTAAGCCGGCCGTAAATTGTTTAGAGATTTTTGCTTTCCTTCTTTCTGCCTTGCGCCCTCGGTTCATTCACGGCTCGGGGTTTTCCCTTGGTTTTTTTTCCGGGTTTCCCTCGATCCCTGTAAACCACAGCCACCGTCCCAGTGGAGATCCGAGCGCGAATCCCTCGGACCGCTCGGTGACCATCCGGATGCTCTGGGTGCTGTAAGCTTGTTTGGACAGTGTTACTGTGGAATAATAAATCAACATCAGAGGGCCGTAGTTTTCTTTTTACGGCCCGATAAAAGAATGCTTTCCACTTGATGTAAGGAAAGCAAAACTGGTTTTGTGACTTCCGGGTTATTTGAGTGGCGATTCCGTCTCCCCCTGATGCAGCCTTCGTTCGCTCTTGTTGTTAAGGATTCATACGATGCCAGTCAACGATACACTTCAAGATGAGTGTAAAACACATTTGTTTTGTTGATGAAACACGCGCAAGGAACAAATGTAGTATGTGCACACATACTGATATAAGTTTAATAGCAGCAAATACCCGAAGCAGATACCGATCGGATGCTTTTCCACAATGTTTCAGTGAATGAACATGAATTATTTATTCAACAGTATGGAGAAAGTACTGGGAATGGAAATTTCAATTTAAATCGACAAACAACGGATTGAAGGTAAGATTCAATTAAACCTCCTCTCAGCTCTTTGTCAAACAATGAATCAAACTTTTACTGCGAACATTACAAACCCCTGTTGTCGACACCTTCGTCACATGCGGTCGATGAATGGAAATCAGTAAACCAGGAAGTAGAAGGAAATTAAAAGTGCTTTTCGGTGCCAATCACTGAAATCTGTTGTGACGCTTCGGTTACACGAAAATGCCCACTTGCGACATGTGGATGCTGGCAGGAAAGAGCTTAACAGTGCTTGTCTGAATTTTTAATCACTCCTAATGGTACATTTGTCAAGTTCCACGTAGGTTCAAAGTTTTCCTTTTTCCTATAAAGGTCTAATCCTATTAATTCGAAGTAGATTTTTCAGTTCCACGAAACTACCACCATTGGTTACCAGAATGAGGAAGGTTTCCTGCAAACGGTATATAGAGGCTGATGCCAAAGGAATTAACTAGAAAAGCATAACTAGAAACAAAGCATACATTAAAGGAAATGTAAAAAAAAACCCATGTGCACTATTTCTAAAACAAACAGACTCGATTTGAAAACAAACTACACAATGCTGCTATTCATTCCAGCTAACAGGTTCTCGGAGGTATATTATCAAATGCCAGTCACAATTCAGCGCAATTTGAACGGAGTAATTCCCCACCGACTGTCCTGGAAATAACGATAAGACGTAGGGAAATGAAAGCACGTACATCGCAGGCGCACTAGTTGAATGAAGAAATCCAATTCAAGTGTCAACTAGCAGCGTCATGCAACCTCCAACGGGAATAACTCATCAGGTTCGTTTGCTGAATTATAAGCTAGGCATAGAGTTGTGTTCTATGAGTCTTTTGCTGACATTTATTCACATGACGCTTGCGTAAGAGATGTACTGAGTATTATTAATAAAGCTTTCAATGAATCCTCGACGAACGAAAAGAAATGCTTAACAAGTTTGTTGATGAATGTAGCAAAATTCAACAATATAATAAATCTCAAACAGTTATTGAAAAGAGACGAAAAATTATGTTTGGAAAATCAGGAGTGAAAAGATGAACAGTTAGGAAGTTTCGTAAAAAGGGTTTTCCACAATTTTATTTAAGCTTTAGAAACAAATTCAAAACATTATTTCATTCTGAAACGAATGAAAAACATCAAACCAAATGATTTTTCAACAAAACTAATTTGCTCAACCATAAAAAAATGGAACAAGACACATAATGACGCGGGAATAAATAAAACCATATTTCGCCTAGAAAGGTCCACTTTCAATTCCACAACAACAAACCGGTGGTGGTTTAATTATTTTCTTTGATATTTCCAACGACAGCTCACGAAAGGGATTAGCCACGGTGATTAATTCACTGTCCACGAACCCTTCCGCCTGCCTTCCGGGGCTCCGTCCGCCGGTAATGCGATATGAATGTCACGACCATCCCGTTTGGCACGGCGGTGTCCTCGCGGTAGACGAACCCTTTTTTGAAATCGAATCCTCCTCTTCGCTGAAGGAGGAGTTAATTTGCGCTCCGAACGCATACTAATCAAAACTCTCGCCCGTGCCCGCCCACCCACCCAAAAGGGCACGCGCATCGCGCTGACGAGTGAAAGCTAATCACCAAGTTGAGGCGAATGTAAATTACATGACCCCTGTCAGATTATCCCCCCGGGGGGGGGCCGTTCGCACCGGTCAAAGAAGCGACCGGAACCGTCGGGTTTTGGGTGGTCGAGGTCGGAAATCCAAATGAAATGGATACTGCTCCGACACTCCGGTGGGCACCCGGGGCAGCATCCTCCTCTCTCCCCCTCGGCCATCGCCCAGGATGTATGTACTTTTCTAATTGCACGGTCCCGGATCGGTTCGGTTTGTTTATTCGAGCGGTGGGAGATTTATCCATATTCATCAAGGGTCAATTAACGCGGTTCGTTAACGTACATTGACAAAAGAAATTCACCAACCACCGGGAATTTATTATTCTCCGTACACTTTGACTGATGGTAAAATGAGCAAATTTACTTGCAAATGGTACGCGATTGAATGGACCGGGACTTTAATGCAAACATACCTTATGTAAATAATATGAAACAAACTGGACAAGTCTGGTAAACCTACGTTAAAATTTGATAAAAAAGTTTTCTGTTTAACAGCTTTTCAATTTTAAATTTAAACTATTTGAAGTGCAAATAACAAGCATTAATTAACAAGCGTTCCACTGGAATTTGAGACGCGATGGAGACGCCTGGTTGATTATAAAATAAATGCAATTACGCTCATTTCCAGCAGGCAAGTGTCAACGTCCAAAATGCTTTGATGAGCATTTAAAAATGCATTCCCGTGGAGGTTACACAGACTACAGTAATTTATAACGAGTCTTTCCAGCCGGTGGCATTGCATTATCAAATGCTCTCGACACGAATCCTTCAAGCTTCAAGAAATTATCTCCCATAGCAACACTACAAATTAAAGCAAAAGAATCCTGTTATTTCATTTTGAAGCAGTTGTAGTTGAAATTTAATATAATGTCAGTTAAATGGAGGGATTCCTTTTGATTTTCTCCATTTTTTTGTTTATCTATTCAACCTAACCGTCATCCGACACCGACTGATCCGTCCGTCTTCAGTGGTAACGGGTCTACGGTGCAAGCTGACGGATGGATGTGAAAGCAATTATCGCCGGAAGAGATGTCTAGAATGGCAGTGTCCGGGACTTCTTTGGCTCCTTTTTCTCCTTTCAGACTGCTGCAGCGTGCAATTTCACTTTGTGATTGGATGTCGTAATCTGATGGGTACCGAAGAACATAAACGTGATTCCTGGGTACTGCTTTGATAGAGGATTCCCAGTGGGAAGAGCAAGTGGAGGTTGCCCTAGAAATGGAGAACGGGGCACAGCTTGAACTAAACTTGCTGCTCCTGTTCGAGGAACTAGCTGTTGATTTTTTACAACACAGCTCATCCGACAATAAAACTTACTGCTGTTCCGGTTTCTGTGCAACAACGTGTTCTCCATGATATCGCTACAGCGTTGTGCACTATGTTGCACTAATTTTAAATGCAAATTTCGGTACAACCAACAATTTTCTGAAAAATTTTGATATATAATCTAAAACCAGCACTGCGCCTTATTGAGACTGTACCTCGTTTCTTTTTTGGAGAAGTGTCTATATCTGATCATGGTTTGATTAATTTTCTTGGTTATGAATTTGACATACACCACACAGCAAAAGTAAGTATACAACAGACCAAAACAGAAACATAGGCCATTTGCTTCGTAAGGAGCAATAATTTAACAAAACTCCACGCCATAGGTGTCCAATCGAAACCCGATCTTTAATTTACCGTCTTTGGGTCACAGTAACACTCTACGAAGAGAGACCTAGTCCCACCAAGGAATGTTAAGCCAATGAAGAAAAAGATACTTCAACAAAATGAGAGGCCAATATTGTAGCCACAGATGGGGCCCTCATGCGGTTCGAAATGACGGAAAAATAACCAGTTTTTGATGAATTTCCACAACGACGCACACATCGTTGAACCACTCTAGCTACCGTTTGCTCTTAATAAAGCAGCAATTTCAGAGTAAGTTTTTCCTCAATCTCTGTTCAATCGGATGATATTCAATGCCTTGTCCATTTTTCATTTCGAACCAATTTGGTATCAATCACAGTTGAACTTATTTAAACGATCACAATTGATGTCATAAAACTCCAACTATTCACTAAACCAAAACAAGGAAAAGCAAAATAGTATACAAAACATGACGCCACATTGTGCTGGATAATCTCTTGTTTATGCGTGTTTAGTTCACAACAGCATAAATTATGATTATATCTAGGTAACCCGTAATTGGATGTTGTTAATCAATTAATTTTCATAAATTAGAGGGCATTTGTTTTTTAAATGACTTACTGTGTATTGAATTGTGTGGTGTAGTGTGCATTGGTGATAATCTACCAAGTTTACTTTCAAAATTGATGCACTTGTTGAATATCAAGAGTGCAATTATTGTTGAACTCCTTCAGAGGAATTCTAGGAGCTTAACTAAACGTACTGTTTATTTTTACTTTAGGAATTTCCAGTTTTATTTGGGATATTGAAGAATGCATTCGCAATTAAATTAAAATAGAATCGTAAAACTTAGCCATCACTATTCTATGCAAAAACAAGTAAGTTCTACAAATTTACTTTAAGGTTAAATTTTGGCTTAGCAACTTTATTTATAAAGAAATAGGATAAACAAATGAATAAATAGAATTAGTTGCGTTTCACAGAAGAATTGTTGAGTTTACTCCAACACGTACGACACTCTTTAAACAAACAAATTTATTTATTTATTTATTTATTTTATTTATTTCTTTATTTGTTTATTCTTGTCCGTCACACTGGGCTCCACAAGACAAGCAAAGAACAGTTACTACAAAGAATTCTTACATTCAAACGCTTCGGGAAACAACAAAATTAAGTAAGACTAAAACGAAGAGCCTCGCTAATACTTTGTGACGACACGTTAAAGTCGATTTGAGATAAATGTAGATCAAAGCTACGAGCCATGGCAGCCATCGGCTCATTGGCTGCATAGCCACTGCTGTATCGCTCAGGTTGTAGTAAGTTGTTGGATCTCGCGCTTATTCTAGGTACATGTACACGTAACATGGACAAGAGATGAGGAGCATCGATTTCACCTTTTAATAACTTAACTATAAACATCACTTTTGCCTTTTCTCTGCGATTTTCTAGGGTTTCGAGTCCTAATAAAAGGCATCTCGTGCGATGTAGAATTTCAGAGCCATTTGGCCACCTTAAAAGACTAATAGCATGCCTAGTCATATTTCTTTGGACTTTTTCGATTCTGTTCACCCAGCGGTCTGTAGAAGGACACCCCACAACAGACCGATACTCTAGAATAGATCGGACTAGGCTGACAAATAATGCTTTTATACAAGTAGGATCGTTGAATTCACACGTCATCTTACGTACTAAACCGAAAGTCCTATTGGGTCTTTTAATCATATCGTCATAGTGAAGTCTAATAGTTAACTTATCGTCCAAAAGAACTCCCAGATCCCACATCCTATCAGTACGTTGTATTCTTAGATCGTTTATATGATATGAACACTGAATCGGATTTTTGGCACGAGAGAATGATACAACACATTTCTCAACACAGATGACTAGGAAGTTACGAAACAAATGACCAATACCACACCACACATTAGCAAATAAGAGCAAGAGTTTATAATAAATCTAACAAAGTTGTGTCTTTTATGGATCCTTCAGTAACGGTAGCATTTCACAGCTAATAATGTGATATCAATTTTATTTCTCCAAATTTGTCTGCCAATTGATTCTAACTATCAACTCAGCCCGGACCCAAGGATAACACACAATCGACTTGGCCAACCATGGTCAACCTCGGGCAGATTGAGCACTGGGGCCCTCCAAGAATAAGATATTCGCCCGGCCCCGACAGACCATAAATCGTTCGATAGACGAGGGTCGTGGGTAGCGTCTAATATACATAGTGAACTGATAATATACACCGACACAAAGCCCGTTACTCAGTCATCCATTCTCCTAACCCAATAAATGTTATTTATGGCACTACATCTTTTATAAAACAGCACCAGTCCATGCTTTGATATTGCGCGAGTTATGTTTACGAGCCGTGCATCTGCTCCCCAAGTCAAGCGTTTGTGTGTATGTGAGCTTGCTAGTGGGCTTCAGTAGCGGTCAGTTATCTCCACTTTTCGAGAATTTCAAGAGCGAGTTTCGAATTTTGAAACCCCTTTCTCGAGGGTTTTCTAATTAGATCCGAACCCTTCCATCGAATCGAATAAAATGCATGATTAATGGCCATTGAACGTGATGGCAACAGCTACCAACCTCAAAGCCGCATCAAAGCCATCGCCCCGGCAGGAGTGTTCGGGTCGGCGGAAAGGGTTGATCTCGAGGAGATGTAATCGACATCGGGTGAAGCGAGGGACGGGGAGATTGGAAAAAAAACCCACGCCAAGCTAAAGCTGCCCAACAAATAAACCACCTAATAACGAAACCGAATGATCGTTCATCGAGCTGATTTATTTCAACCACTGGCAGCTGGGTACCCTTGCACCTCGGTTGCCTCGTGGTGGCTCGAGTTCAATAACACTTCGGCCCCGTGGCGGGAAGGCTTTCGGGTGGGCCGGCATGGGGCGAGCGGGCGTCCGGCATCGTCGCCCGGCCATGCTCGGTAATGTTAGTAGCAGCAGTTAGGCGAAAATGGCGGCAAAAAGGCGAATTGATAGCATCGTTCCGCGTGCAATAAAATTATACGGTTTCAACCGCTCTCGGGGACGTTATGGCTTTGACGCTGTCCTGTGCCTCCGATGTAAGGGACAAACTGCACACTTATACACCGTGTGATCTCCAACGACCCCGACCGCGCCGCGTTGCTGTGACAGGATCGGCGATGGGCAGGGAAAATAACAACCGCAAACCGGGTGGTTCGGTAGTGGTTGCGAACTGTCGAACAATATCATAATCGCAAACCCCGAAACCCCACCCGGGAAGGGCCAATGATAAATATGGTAAACAATTTTCGCCCAACGAGAAAAAAACAACAAAATCAAACGGAACAGCAATAGTCCTCAGAGCAATAAAAATACAAAAACGAACGATATTACAGGAAATTTATTATTCAATCGCTATAAACGAATCAAATAGTGTATGGTCTTTTTGAAAAATCGAAAGTGAAAGTGGGTTGATAGGGCAAACAGGTCTGACAGAAAGGGACGAATGTTATTATAGTTTTTGGTGCAAATTATGAGGGAAAATATGTAAAGAGATAACTTTAAATATTCCGTTAAGTATGCAATTCAATTGAATTTAAATTGAAAAACATTATTGATACAGATTATTTAAACAAAAATAATTACCCTGTAGCTTAAATTTAAATTGTCAACAAGGTCATAGAAAACACATTACAACATCAAGGAAAACCTAGACGCTTTGCAAGATTCTATTCAATATGACAGACACACAAGAAAACAACTCTGCAATCCCGAACCGAAGTCAAACAATCTCATCAAAGTTTGTTAAAAATTCAGTTTTGTGCCAAAAACCATCCGTCCTGCCCGAGGTTGCAAATCAAATCGCAAGCTTACCTCCGAAGCTTACCTTTATCCGGAAATCTCCTCAGTGCAACACGGACCATCCTACCAATTAAAAGGACGATAAGAGCCGAAAACCTACCGAAAACTTTGCCGTACGCGGCGCGATTGCAAATTTCAAACGGTCTGGTCTGTATCATCATGTATGTTTTAAGGGTTTTGCCCACAAAGTTCATCCTTTCTCAACGGTGCACGGAGTGCGCTTACTTCAGGTTTTTCGAGCCAGTTCCCCGCAACGATTACATTGGTAAGATCGCTCCACTGCAGACTGCAGTCAAAGCCGGTGCCAACAAATTCGAACCAGGCAGAGATGCAACTTTGCTGCAATATTTAGTTGTGCAGTCAAGTCAGATTCGGAGCAGGGAAAAGTTTCACTACTCGTTTTCCAATTTGCGCACCGGGTGGGTGGAAAAACGGTATGATTTTTCTATGAAGCGAGACAAAAAAACACACCATTCCACGTAACGAGTTTCCGGAAGCAGAGTTGTTATTTATTCCATAATAAAGTTCACAATAATCACTCATTTATACAATCAACTTTCGAAAAATAGTACACAAACAGTTAGTGTTTATTTCGAGTTCATCCAGGCTTGATTAAAATGTTAAATTATTCGGGGAAAGCTTTGAATGGGTTTCCAAAATTCTTGTAAACAATTAATTAGCAGGCGTATGCAAATAATCTACGCAAATTGTATTGAATTCTTAGAAAAAGATTTAAATTAAAAATGCTAAATTAAGAGGTTTGAAGACTGTGCATATTGGTTCAACTTAAATTCGAAACAGTGGTTACAACTATAAGCTAAACTGTCTGCGTCATCTATGACTTTTGACACATGACAGTCATGCGGGCTGATCATAAACAAAAAGGATCATGTTACACTTTCGTCGTTGTTGCCTCGGAATCAAGCTCACTTAATTGATTGGGTTTTTAAAACTCCAGCTATCAAATAGAAAAGGGAGCAAAACAAACGCCCCAACCAGCAGATTTAGCGCAGGAAAATTCACGATCTATGAAAGAGAAGATTTCCTATAAACAAAACCACTTACAAACAACCCCATCTCCCCCCAAGCCAACAGCGGCCAGGCCATCCCATTGTGCCGCTGTGCTCCGATCAGATGAAACATGCCGACAACGAGCGACTCCACTCTCGGCGGGAGGAAAAATGTGGTCAAAATAAAATGAGATAACATCGTTTAGGCGAAAATCGTAATGCGTGCCGAGCGTCCATTGGAACCGGATTAATTGGATTACATTGTGTGTCCCTTTTTTTGTGGTTGTAGTCGGTTTTGTGCGCGTGTGTGCCCCAACTTGTCGTGATATTTCTGTTTTCCTATCACTTTTATATGCCCTGCTCTTTTGTCTATCATGTTCCCGGCTCCCTCCGACAGTTTGACAGCTAATGGGATCGTTTATTGGACATGTAATGAATGCGTTGTATCTTTTCTTATTGAGCCTCCGGAAGGGACCATTCTGGCCGGACCCATCGCGAGAGTGTATGAAAAGCTCCCGAAGAATGCAGATAGACTCGAGCTAGATTGAATTAGGATCCATTTCAAGCCGGCCGCAACAATACATGTGCATTCTTTTCACGTATCAATCGACTGGTAAGTACCCCGTACATCGTGGGCGTACAAAGGAGTTTGAGCAGTGCTTTTTTCCGCCATTGGCAGGCGAATTCCAAGAATGAAAGTAATTCCCTTCGATGGCGTAATAATGAGCAAGGGGACGATCGCGTAGAGTCATTTGGATTCTTGCTGTTTATGGCCGATGTATGTTAATTAAAGGAGACGAGGTTTCATTTCAAGGAATGAGCTTACAATTAAGGCGTTACCGTTTTTAGGATGTAGTGTTCATTTTCTTTTTAATGTCAGCAAGAGTTTAAAAAACTTCCTGCTAAACTTAGGCAAGGTATGTAAAAACCCCCCCGGTTCCCCGAGCGAGGCTGGAATATTCGTAAAGTTTATTCCGGTAAACATTGTTGGCCAACTTTTGCGCTCTCGGCAACAATGCAGATTATGTATGTATGCCAAAGGCATCACCAACGCCACCGATCCCCACTTACCCCGCGTTACACGAGTTCCAAGAGTTCCAGTGCATCTCCATTTCTCCAACTGCTAACGAGGAAAATTGGTAACCCGCGACAAACGTCGCACGCCAAAAAGGACATAGTTTGCAAAACCTTCCCACTGGTGAGGCCACTCCTGCGCTACCAAGCGGCGGTCCGCATTGCAAACAAGAATGCCGGCTCGTCAGCTGCAACATCGCCGAGGAATAGAACAAATTTAATTCACCTGCATTGAACCCGCATCGCAGGGGTTGCACTAGCGCACACTTTACGACACATCGTAGAAGGAGAAAATATTATTTTCTATTCGGAAGCGCTCCCGGGAATGTTCTGCGTTACCCGACCGTTGGCATTTTAGATTTTCTTTTTTCTTCTTCATTTACTATCTATTGTGGGCTAGGTGGAAGATGGATGCCGAGAAGGGTGGAACTCTGCCATGCGAAATGAATTATGTAAATCGAGCAAGCGTACACCGGGTTCTGAATTATGTTACTGTCAGGATCTAGCTACATTCTATTGCATCGAAGAGAGTAAATCCATTTCAAATAAGTTTAGTAATAAAAACTTCATCTGTAGTTTATAACTCATTTTACACTCCTATTCCTGAAGCTACAAATGTATACGATCAGGGAAGGTGAATATAGTCAAAATAGTCTCCCAAAGGCAGGTTTGTCAAACTGGTAGCCCGTGTAGTCTTTGGATGAGGCCCGGGAGAATTCATTGATTTTTTTTTTTCAAGAATTGATAACCAACAAGTAGAATATTATTTTAATATCTCGTAAGCACATTATTTTTTGAAGAGAAGAACAATTATTTTGCAACTAGATTTTTTAACAGTAACAGAATGTCCAAATCGGAATCTCAATCCGTCATATGTAATTTGTCATGCGTCAGCTGTATGATTTTTTAAAAGGAAAACGAGTTGTTAGTTTGATAATAGATTTCTTGATTTTAGAGATTTGGAACAACTATTTCTTTTGAAAAGCTTCCACTTGAAATGCACATAGAAATGATAGATTTTCAGAGTGACTCTGTATTAATAGAAAAATATGGAGGAGTCGAGACCCATGTCAAATACAAATATCTTCTTATAATATCCAATCATAAAAAAACAGGATAGTTGAAATTTTGAGCTATTTTGGAAGCACATACCTTTGCGCAACTTTATTTTCTCGCATGTAATGAATAAAACAGCGCTTAGAAAAAGATTGACAAATAGAAATCAAAGCAATGTATTAACAATAGTTTGTTCACAAACAATTGAACCAAATAGCGATAAAATTATGCAAAACAAACGTTGGCAGATTTCATGCGAGAAATGTAAAAATTAATTTGTTTAAATGTTGTACATTGAACGACTTTTGCTAAACCATGTTGATTTTCTTTTCAAGCTTAACTTGGAAGCCCGCAATTCATCGGAAATGTGTAAATGCGGCATGCGTTTAAAATGAATCTGCCCTAAGGGAACATTTTAAGACTGAAAAATTTGCTCAAAAAAGTCATATTCAGGATATTCAATATTATAGAACAAAAGTTCTTAATCGCTATCGATCTTACCACAATTGAATCAAACATTTGTGCTCCACAAAAACAACAATACTGAGCATCACGAATATGAATTACATCTTCTGCATAGTATTTGTTTGTGCTTTATCTTTATAATTCTTTACTAATGAAAAGTTGTAGTGCAACTTTATTATTCCAAATACAAAGCCTGCATTCCTCTTTTCCTGCACAGAGATACAAATTCATCCCCGATGTTAACCGCCTCGTAACAACGTAATAATCAAAAATGGCTAAACCGCAAAAATGGCGCTTATGCTCGCCTGAATTGCGCAGTTAAAACATAATTGTAAGATATTGTGCATATTGATTTTTCCACGTCCTTTTGCTTCTCCGTTCTCAGCCTGATATAAACAAACCAAAGTCCAGCTGCTATCACTTCGAAGCACGCGAATGGGAATCGCGGGAGTTTTCCCACACCTGGAACCACAAAAACCCTGCTCACGGCATGTTTCCGGTTCCACTCATTAATTTAAGCGTGGTTCACGGATATGCGCCCACACACACACAAACACACCGCTGCACTGATGAAGCATATTCGCCACAATTAATTCGGGCCGTTGAAAAAGTTATCACATTTAAACTTTTTCCATTCTCATCTAAATTATGATAAAGTTGCACAGTTCACGCTTCATTCGTCTCGCATTCGGGAGCATCGCCGGAAACCGGAGCATCCACTCGGGTTGATTGCAGCATGAAGCATCCTTCTGTTCGCTTCCCCCGTGGACGCCCTCGCCAGACCACCGACCGTTGCTAGCAAACAGTTTGTTCTTTTACCGCATTTGGTGATTCAAAATCAAAGCTTTGACCATGTTCTGTTCGAGGGTTTCACCAGTTCACCAGGCACAATCCCCGGACTTCGTCCCACTTGTGATCCTTAGGCCCATCGAAGAGCTTCATTCCGGGAGGCCGGAAATCTATACCACAGCCGAACGAGGACAACCGTGTGATCCCGGGTCCCAGAGATGTCGTTTACATAATTGAGTAATGTCGCCATATCCCCGGCGACTCTCGTTCGCCCCGAAATTGGTATCTCACCCCAGCCGGGCGCATCGACCAGATCCGCCAGAGCGGCTCGCAAATAATCGATTCCGGTGACACTTTTCCGCAGCAGCATCTCCCCCCCTTCAACAGCATCGTACCGCATGTTCGCCGGGTGATTCAACCACCTGCAAACTGGTCTCCACTTCACCACTACGCCAGGGCTTAACTGGCACTTTTTTCCGGATTGGAGAAGGCATTATAACGATGGAAAGGAAAACGAAGGTGAAAAACAAAACCCCTCGCTGAACGAAACAGATAAAATAACACTTTCGGTTCAACGCTGTGCAGCACAGGGAGTAATAAAAATCAGAACGCAATTGCCATCAACAGGATGTGCACCGAATTTTAACCGAAAACCTGGTTAACTTGTGGCTGAGTGCAGTGTGTTCTTTTTTTTCTTCATCTTCCTCCCTACTGACGGTTCAAGTAAAGTCGGTAAGCTATCGGTAATATTTAACCATTTTTGTTACCACTGGCCCAATCCAGGGCGCCAGGCTTGTTGAAATTGTTTGTCTGTTCGTTCACGTCCTGACACTTATTAGTTGATATTTGCGATGATATTTCTAGATAACTTATGTACATGGTAAAGTTGCTTTCCAGCCGGTCACGTCTAGCATTTCATCGTTGCCAAAAAAGCGATTAGGATATTTGTGGTTTTCAAACTCGAGAACAATTTGTTGAGAAATTGTAGCGACATTAGAGTAAACAGGACTGAACAACATGTTTGCTACTGTTTGTTATTTAGCTTTTGATACTTTTCATGGTGGAAAGGTTTCCCAAGTCTGAATAAAGTTCTCTCTTTCCAATCTTGTGTTTTTCTTTATTTATTTTACAGTCATGGTTTTAACAACACCCGTTTCCCCATTGTACATTAAAAAAAATAATATGTTTCATAATGATATTTGAATATTGCATAGTACCAAATGTTGTTCATCGTGAAAACATGTCGAATTGAAAATTTCAACGTTTTTCTTTAAATTTACTATGGAACATAATAATCAAAAGTTACAAATAAATTACGTATAATCCTTCTTCAAACAACATGTCAAGAATAATCGCGTAGTTTATTCAATACAACCGCATACAATACAGCATAGTTCCATAATTAGTTCCACTATCAGTTGTAATGATTTAACATTTAATCCTTTGCAAAAAAAGATCCTTCTTTGTAATAGAACCATCCTCAAGAAGAGGGTAAAGTGAATAGTCTTGTAGGCTTGACCGAAGAAAGTTTTGTTGGCCCAAGTTGGAGGTATTTGACCGAAAACGCTGTTACTGCTATTATTACACTTTGATCATCTTTATCTCCTTCTTAATTTAATGGTTTAAATTTGAGAATTACATGTATCCTTAATTTGAAGATATTATTACTACCAGAAAGTTTTGCAAAAGAATGAATGAATTATGCTAAAATAGGAAATATTTAAAGGTGTTCCATACACCTACTTTTTTCCTATTTAAAATTTGATTACTTTCTACTTTAAAATTAACTCATTTTTATAGCCACTTTATCTGTAAACTCTTCACGTTCACTCCGGCTCTCCACCAAAGTGATAGAACGAATGTAATTTCTACCTTCTATAAGATATTTATTTTACTACTCAGAGATCCATTGATTACAAATTATGCCACCTCTCCATTTTTCAACTAGATTTTATTATGTCGATCAATTTTAACAACTTATTAATACTTCTCCCTTTGTCCTTCCCACATAAACATGTTGCTTAGTCGTTATATTGGCCTGCTTTATTTCGTTTTTAAGCGGCTTAGGAGAAAAAGAAACAGCTCCAGCTAATAACACAGCTTCAATTGACCCAATCCTTTCACCACCCGGCAGAGCAGCGTCCTTCGACGTGGAGGTTCAAAAGACGCAAACGCAAGCATTTCACAAACGGCCTTCCGAACTAAGCCCCCTCCCCAACCGCCTAAACAGGGCCGCACCCATTGCTCATCCATGCACGATTGCGACCATAATTTATTTATCTAACTTTCTATCGCTGAAAACGAAAGGATGTTTGATCTCTTTCCTTTTTCCCCACCCCATTTCGCATGGCTGAGTTGACCCCGAAAATGACCCTCCCCGTGCGCCACCGAAAGGCCTTCGGCAAAGGGCACAGAATGGTACGAAAGAAGTTACAACAATAACAAAAGCAGCAGCAGAAGAAACAACAACAACAATTTCAATGATAGAAGGCCCCGCCGATGAACGGAGAAGATTGGAATGGTTCAAGCAGAATTGATTATGGTAAACATTTTCCGTTGCCGAATTGGAGCGCATTTTGGCAAAGTTGTACAAAAGCAGGCTTGTTAACAAAAAAAGGAAAAACCCCTCATTCACACACACGCACATCAAACGCCGAACACCCGACAAACAAACAAAAGTCGTAAAGGGGACCGCAACGCAACGGAAAACGGAAAAAAAGTGTGGACATTCCTTTTGCAGCTCATTTGCGCCGGCGACTAGAGAGGAACCGATTGGAATGGGCAAAGTACCGACGATCACGATGTAAATATCCCGAACGCTAACCCAACCATGAAACAGTTCCACTTCTGCAATAAAACCCCGGCCTTCGTCGTCCGCCGTGCCGCCTCGTGCGCTTTGACGAAAGTTCGCCAACCGTGCCGGAGGTCGGCGGAGTTTATGGCGCAATGAGAAGCTACTACTACCAACTACCAGTACGGTGCCGTATCGGAAGGGCCCTCCCGGAAACAAGGGGCGGCCAACAAAGAGAAAGTGAAATATTTGCAGTTACTTTTTATCGCCATAAATAGGAAAGAAATGGCGCTGCCGTCGCCAGACGCCACGGCGGAAAAAGGGGTTTTCGATGTCGTCCGTCCGTCCACTTTCCCACAAGGTCCCTTTCGAGAACCCGTGGTAAGTGTGTAAGAACCCCCAACTAAAGCTAAAACGTTCGTCTCGGGCGATGGGAATCGGTCGAATCATTCGGACGAAAGTTGCATTTATTTGTTTACGTTTCCGTTCCGATTGCGAGCGACGTTTCGGATGGAATCAAAGAGTTTCAACCCGAAAATATCCTCTCGGTTCAATACGCCCCCGCTCTCACTCTCCCGCCACCTTCACCGGCTGTTTGACATTGGCCCTTCGTCCGCGTTAGTCCTCTTGAATAAATAATTCCGACGGCGCTGCTGTGTACTGGCACTGGGTTTTGCTTTATTCGACCGCCTGTAGACCGCCTTTCGCTGCTCCTCGTGACAGGAAGTGAGCATTATCGGACGACAAAGTGGGTCTCCCGCCATAACTGGAGCAAACCGAGTGGCAAAAGGGAACGGAAGGATGGCACTTCCGGTCACCAGACGCAGGCGGAAGGCAAATCTTTTGCAATGCTACCCTCCATAAAGACGATTGTTCTGGGAAAAGTTTTTTTTGTTTCCCCCACCGGTGGGTGGTGGCCAATTCACCAGCTCAAATTGTTCCCGAACTATCTACGGGAGGAGTTTCGAGATTATCTACTGGAGTTTCGGTGAACATCATGACCGTGTTAGGGCTCATGCATATTTAAAGCTCACCCCCACGAACTGCCGATGCTTTAAATCCTTGCCAGCAAAATTCCACTAAAATGTTGGCCACTCAATGACCTTCACTTCGGCGAGAAGTAGGAGTAGGAGAAAAGGTCATTCAAGCAGTGGCAAGAGAAAAGTGCTTTACTTTGTTTTTCTTTTCGTTTTGTATTTTGCCTGTCGGTAAAATTCTCCAAACCAAGAATCGGAACATTTCAAAGCGTTCGGTACGATTGGTGCATACTTCCGGGCCACCGGGTTTTGCACCGGGCTGCATGAAGTGCATCTTTCGCCGAGAAATACCCTTTTCCCGATAACCTTAGCGAGTGCGAGGGCCAATATTGCAGGCAAAAACCAGGTCGACCAATCGAAGTCGATCGAATGCGGTTGTGCCCCTTTCCTGCACACTCACATTTTTGCGACAAAGATAAACTTTTGAGTGCGACCGGAAGGAACGGGCCCATATCGTACGTACGGGTTTTTTGTGGCGCTGAGGGGAACAAGAAGGGAACGCATCAATAGGCAAACCCCGACAGCCCGGGATAGGCCCACCAAATTGTTATGCTCGCATTGCGACCCGTTCTCGGTGGTGGCCAATTTGTCTTATGAGTTTTGAGTTAGTGTTCCGAGCTCTAGCCGTACGTTTGCGATTGCGATGCCGGTTTCGAGGCATCCGATGAATTTTGCCCGCAATGGCACTGGCGTATGAAACTTCAAAACATTTTTTCATCTATAATACAGCTTTGGAAATAGTTGAGTTTTTGCTATTTTACGCAGAGTTATGCAATGAGAAATGCATACAGGGGCATTCAAATTGTTGGGCGTTTTAAGAAAAACCGCTAACTGATAGAATTCTGAACGAATTTCTATGAGTTCCTGGCTACTAATTCTAAAAATCTAAGATAAAAAATAATGTCTTTTGTCAAAAACTCCTGACTAAAACATTTCTTCCAAAAAAGACTATGGACAACAAGTACAGTATAACATAACAGCTTAATTATAATTGAACATTATCGCCCGTTTTGCAATTAAATCAACCAAAAGTTTTCAATACAAAGCACCACTAAAACAAAAATTAGAAATACTCGTTGTGCTAAAACTTTTTATGACACGCAAATTTTAAAATATAATATTTGAAAACAACAACAAAAAATTGAAAGAAATATTTATTCTATTGGAACATGCTAGCATAGTTACTTTTACTTTGTTCCGCAAGGAATTTTGATGACGACACGCATAACGATATCTACTATATTTCTTAGACCTTCTACATGAGTAGGTAAGTATGTAATACTGTACACTGTAATACAGTTTATTAATCTCAAGAAATAAAAAATAAACAAATCCAATCCACTTCATCATAATTGTTGTATGTAGCAAGAAACCAAATGATAAATTATAAAAAAGTTTAAAAGCCTCGAACAAACTGCGCAGGTTTGCATGAGGAACAAAGTATCACTATTTACTATCTCATCCCTCTTAAGCAAGGACCTGACACGAAGTAATATAAGGAATTTTTAATTACACTTAACTATATAAAAATAGCAAAATTTTTCTGTTTAGAGTGATAATTTTACAGCGCTTATGCCACTTTTACTAATTAATGCCTATGGGTTTTGCAAAATTCCACCTTTGTGCAAAGGCAAACCACAAATAACCTGACAAAGCGTATCTTGTAGGTAGAGTTCTTTGTAACTCCAAAATACTTCTTTCCTCGTAATAAAAATGCTATGTATAACCGATAAGCCGGTTGAAAGGAACAATTCAAATTCTTTCAATCTCTTTGAAATGTCTGTTCACAAAGCAGTCCGAAACGGAAACACGATACTCGAAGCGAAATGTTCCACTAATTCATCGAGTGTGGGAGCTACGAACGTTAGAAAAAAAGAAAACCCAGGAGCTTTTCTTTCGAGCGTTGTTCGCCCGTAATTGAAGTGAAACCCTGTGTTGCCTTCGATCAATCTCAATTTCTATGCACTGACATCACAGTGCCATGTCCTCGGATCGGTCAGGACAGCGTTCCGTTTACCCGAAACCCGAATCGCCGGGCCGCCCCATACGCACAGTTTAGAATCCACAAAACCTTTGCTGAAATATTCAACAGCCTACCTCGGAGCGGTTGGGGAGGCTGATATCACGATACGGTAGGTAGGCCGCTTTACAATTTCCTGCCCCGAAGGTTAATAGATGCCTCAGCTGCCAGCTTCGATGTGATTGCATTGACGTTCACGTTGGGACCAGGGAAAGAAAATGTCGGAACGATGTTTCTACTTACATTCCGCCCCGGAGCGGCCTTTGGAAATTATTCCGAAATGAGAAATAATCTTCAGCAAATCCGACATCTAGATAGAAAGCCAACCAAACCAAAACCAACCGGAGCCGGAATTGATGTTGAAGGCATTCGGCAACGCGTGGAAAAAAGTCCGGATTAATTTGCATCGGAATAAAGCAAGCGAAAAGAGAAGAGTTGTCAAAAACCCTTCGGTGTACGCGCGCTCGACAATAAATTCACGAATCTTAACTAATGATCTCTCGCTATTGTCTTACTTATGAGGTTGGGAGTTGGGGGGTTTTTACCGGATCAACCCACCGCCCCGAGTTTGCCACGGCTGATGTCGAGATAAAACCCGAGGAGTCGCCTCATGGTTCGCGTGATTCGAACCATTTTTCCTTTTTTTCTCCCACTCCACCATCAAAATCCGGCCGAATGGCAACAAATAGCTAACTTATACAATCCGCAACGCCAGTGGCTTCCATTATGCACCCACCCACAATGAACGCACACACACACACATACACAACAGGGTCCATTTATTTGTGCTGCATAAATGTGTCAGCGTTCGGAAGAAAAACGGACATCCGTCGCCCGAAAATGTCACCCTCTCGGAATGCCCTGGCGCCGAAGTGGTTCGCATGTCCGTTTCGTCCGTGGTTCATTTCGGGGAGATGCTTTGGTCAGTGCACGTGGGAGGGAAACGGAGAAACACCCGTCCCCCACGCTGTACCAGTCCTCTTGTGCTGGCCCTGGGCTTCTGTCTGAGCCCACGAGCCTCAGTCCTCAGTCATTACTGCTTGTGAGTGTCTTCTGCCTTCTTCGCTGACGTTCAATATTCATGAGGCAACCGGGCGGAACGATGGTAGGACCCGTTTTAGGAAACGAGTAGGGGGACGAGTCCGGGCGCTGGCAGCAACAAATTGGTGTGCTTTCCCTCCTTTGTATCCTCGTGACGAAGGGTGTGGAGGGTAAATGGTGGAAGGGTGGGGGAGAAAAATCCCCAAACTGCACGAGCATTCGCGAAAGAATGTTGACTTCTATTGTCTCTCTGCGCTAAAATTCTTCGCAACAATCATCCCTTGCAGCCGGACCATACCGCGTTCATTTGCACCGGACAGCGTCGTATGAAACCAAAAACACGAAACGAACGACTCCACCACGACTTCGTGCCGCACGGTTCATTTTTGGGCCCCCATTTCGTCGAGCATGTCAGAAAGGAGCAAAAATGCGTCAAAATATGCGCGCTGCTCCCCTCCTCTGGGTGTGAAATGGAGTCATGAGAATTCATTATTTGGCAGGCAGACACACACACCAACACCTACGGGACCGGTATATACGGCCATCTTTACGGTTGAGGTTCTTGTTTTTCTTTCCCACTTCTATTTTGTTTTTCGTGCACCCAGTTTGAGGCCGGTGCCCCCATTCGGTTGGAGCAATCTTTCCGGCGACACTTTTGTCCCGACGTTCCCAAGATGTCAACGGTGGTTTCCCTACCCGAAACTGGACCATCGCCTTAACCCTCTAACGACGGCGATGTGGAAACTGAAGGGCAGGACATTGCCTTTTTGAAATAACACCAAGGTTATGACAGTTTCATTTTTTAAGGTTCTGTTTTAACAATATCTGTCGAAAACTTTTCTCCACCGACAAGTAAATCCCCAATATGTATAGTGAAAAGATCCTTATTCGTTACCTTTTAGAGCCGAGAAAAACAAGAGAATGTAGAATTGATTGGTTTTGCTATATTTCAATTATTTAATGATTTAATGATAAGTTTCAATAAAAATACTTCAGTTGGTCTAAAAATCTCCTTTTTGAACACTGTTATACACCCGAGGAAACAAGAATAGCACCACCCTTTTCTTTGCCGATATCTTTTAAATGTTCATAAATTTTGAGCTTTTTCCAGTTTGGAACGTTAGTTCAATTAGTTTCACAAGTTTTCGGCGAGTCACGATCTTATTATTTTGGTCTTTTAACGTTTCAATCAAATAATTCATTAAAATGGCATGGAAGTAAAAATAGCACCACTTTGGTTTATGTTCAGCAATTTGCGAATATTTCGTCGGTTATCAATTTCAAGTAAATTTTAAGGATATCATTAGTTAAAATAGAGCTCAACCTATAGAAATTTAGTTTTATTAGTCGTGATTTATTTGGTTTTTTGATTCATTTAGTCAAGAACAGCATCATTTTGTCAAAATTGACTTAAACATCAAATCTGATCATGATGCAGCTCTCTGCATCCATGAAAACTTGCCTAAAAATATTCTTATTACTTATAATAGCAAAAACGTTCATGAAAAATTCCGGTAACGGCGGCCACGAGCATCAACGTGGGAGTGAAACCCTGGTTACAGTGATAGATATGCGAATTATATATAAAAAAGTAGTGAAAAAGAGAAGAACAGCATCGGTAAATCATGTGGAATTCTTCATAAGGTGCCACCAAGCCATGTGCAGCAAATTATGTTAAGCGGGGAAACCAAAAGTGGCAAGAAAGATTCCGCAAGCCCAACATGACAGAGCGACATGAACTAAATCGGTTCAAAGTCGCTGTAAGGTGTATTGTTTGGTGCGAAGCATGATAAAAAATTCTTTTTCAACAAAATAAAGTTGATTTTTCGTTTTTAAGATGTTTGGCAATACTTTTGGCACGATTTTGAACAGGAACCTGGTGCTAAAGTGAGCCGGTACATTGATGATTTTAAACCATTGATATGGGGAGATTCCTCACTGCGGTGAAAGCTTGCCTTGCCGTAAATCTGAGTGAGAACGATATCAAATATACTAGACACAAAGTTAATTAGACAAAACGAGTGTTTTATGGGCTTAGAATTCGTTTTCCAGCAGAATAATACCGGAGATCACAATTTTATGCTGTCTTTAGGTTGGTTTCCTAACAACGAACGGAAATTTCAGGGTGGCAAATAGACTCTCTGAGCCCAAATCTCATAGAAAAGCTTTGGCCTATTCATGATCATCGTGGTTGCCTTCAAATTTCAATAAGTTAAGCAACAATTACGTGCCAAGTCGTGTTTGTGAATATTGCGAACACCACGAGCAGAATTCCCTTAAAAAAAAATTTGTTGCCTATAAATCTCCGTATATTGAAAAGATTAGATACAAATACTTATACACTTACTAAAAACATCATTTTATTTTATTTCAATTGAGTTTTTGTTAGAATAGATTCAATCAATGAACAAAAACCAAAGTGGTGCTATTCTTACTTCCAGGGCATTTTAACGAATTATTTGACTGAAACGATAATAGACTAAATTAATACGATCGTAACCCACCGAAAACTTGTGAAACTAATTGAACTAACGTTCCAAACGGAAAAAAGCTCAAATTTTATAGACATTTAAAAGTTTTCGGCAAAAAACAGGGTGGTGCTATTCTTGTTTCCTCGGGTGTAATTATCTGAAAATTTTCGAAGGAAGTCTATCTTTTCCAAAACTATTTTTTCCCAAAAATATTTACTGCTCCACTCAATGGAAATTCAAGAAACTAGCACATTGGCATTAAATGGCTATCATTGAAATATTAGGAAAAATCAAATAATACTATTTGCTTCCTGATTTTCTGATAGTTGTTATTAAAAAAGAAGTATAACAAAAAAGTCTCCATAAAAGACCCTGTTACAAACGCTCGCGATGAACCATGTAACAACGGCGCAGATTCTGTCATCAGGATAACTTTTGACAGTAGAGTTCACTGGCAAAAGGATATAAGGAGTGCCAGCGTGGTGACACAATCAATGAGAAATAAATTAATCAAGAATAAAGGACTCATTTTTGTGTTTTCCCCTTCACGAAATACTCAGAAAATTTCCTGAGTTTCAATTAAACTCGCTCACTCACGTTGCAGTTTGCAACAGACTCTTAAGATCTGTAGATAACGACTCAACTTTAATTTTTTTTCTCTAACGCATTATGTTTGTGGCAAGACTAGTTCGAAGGGAAATTGACCCTCAATTCTTACTTGGGTTGGTAAAATTTAGTCTAATTTTCAACAATTACGATCAACCGACATTGTAAGGATTAAATTAAGGACACTCAGTATCTTGTTATCCTTTGGGTTTATTGGATAAATAAATAAACGAAATGAAAATGTTACGAGATAACAACAAATATTTAAATGATTTCATAGCTTTTTGACTTCATTACACGTTGAATTACGAAACAAAAAACCGTCAATATAGTCGACTTTCAAAAAGCAAACTTTTTCAAAACGGCCTTGTACTTTAGAGGGTTAACATCGTGGGTCAAAGCTAGAAGCAACAATATAGTTTTGTTTAACCAGAACATCCCCTTTCTTTCTCACGCGGTAATGAACAAAATCCATTCCTTACTCCCTCCACACTTCCCTCCCCTCTCCCACCAACCCACCACAACACCAGTTATTGATTGGAAATCCCGTATCGAAGTTGTCGATAGTTATCCCCCATTGATTGCCTCATTTGGTGATCGACCATCGAAGGGACGAGGAACGGCATAGCCTTTTCTTTCCTCCCCCTCGCGTAAAGGATCCGGAAAACTATTTGGAAATCAAAACATCCCCATCATTTAAACTAACCAAACCCGACCCGGTTGGTCGAACGCACCCGAGCCACGCGCACTTTGGAACAATAACACAGCCGACCGGATCGAAGTCGGGTCTCTAATAGACACTATTGGTGGGTGAATGTTTGTTTAGCCAGTTTCCTAACCTCCTTTTTCGTCCTTTCAGACCCGCGTGCGATCCCAAACAAATACTCACACGCTAAATGTCAATCCGGCGTCAAGCTTCCCACGGACAAGGCTTCTTTTGTGTTTTCCTCCTTCGAATGGGCGATCGAAAGACGTTTTCCTTTTCCGGAGCGAAGGAAAAGTTCCCACGTGACGATCACATGTGGCACCCAATCTCGTCACCCGTCCGCCCCACCCTTGCTCTTCCTGCTTGATCGGTTTCGAACCGACCGACCGTCCGGTTGGCGTCTCCTAAACAATGTATGAGGTTTGGGGGCTAACGACTCATTTCGTCCTTCCGCTTCTGTCGTTTTCCTTCACCACCACTGGCACTTCGGGTCCTCCGTGCACGGTACATCCTGCAAAAAAAGGGTCGGGCACCACCCGGACGGAAATCCTGTGGGATAAAGTAAAATTTATTAACTTCGGCGTAAGTTTCCAGCGAACTTTAGATGTTTGGGTTTTCGCTCGTTATTGCCAGCCAGGCCACCGACCATTACCCGTTCCCGGGGCTGGTGGTGGTGGTGGTAAAGTTTTACTACTCATCCCGGAGTACGTACGTGTTCCCTGCGTATGTGTGTGTGGGTTTGTAGGTGCGTACGTGTGCTGTTCCGGTGGTTCTATTATTATTGCTACGAGTACCACCCGAACTCCGAGGTTCGCTTCGTCGACTGTCGCTGGGAAAAAGCTAACCGCTACCGGTTGGAAGAGATTATGCGAGTCATACCCATGTGTGTGGGTGTTTGTGCGAGTGTATTTGTATTTGTACGCTCGTGTACATGTGAGCCCTGAAAAGTCCACGATGGACTTTTCTTCAGCAACAACAAAGTAAAGCCCCGAGAGTAACCGGGGAGGGAAAAGCGCTCCCAGCTCCAAGTCCAGCTCAGAGTTTGGGGCCCCAGCTTGGGAAAAGTCGGTGGAAAGCCCCGGGTACCGTTGCACCCATTTGTTAATTGATAAACAGCCGAACCCTTGTTAATTGATAAACAGTTTAAGCCCGTAACGATTGTTTACCTTCATGATTTATTTTGCCCGAGCGTTTGCACACGGGCGCGCATACATCTGCATGTCAGTCAGGCTGCGTTTTATGGCGTGATACCTTTACACTTCAATTACTTGATTGAAGTTTGGCCGGAGGTTGGTTGGATCAAATGTTCCGAACCGTTGTTTGAACGGCCGAACCTTCAGGGAGACCAAAGGGGTATCGGATGCAAAACGTGCAAAAAAGGGGAAATGGATATGTGTGTGTGGATCCGGTATAATGAAAATCCGGTTTGATTCCGACTTGTGTTTGGGAAAAACAAACCCAGAAGCTACACCGAAACTCGACGGATCGGGAAATTGTAATCCACGCCATGCTGTTTGTTTGTCCTTCCCGTACAAGGATTAACTCGGTTTGATTTTGCAAAGTTGTATCTTATTCGACGGAACGATGGTTGGCGATCCTCTTTTTGTGTACAAAAAAAAAAAGAGATCAAACCCAATTTGAAAGCGAATTAAATTAAAACAAACGCTAACTGCCACTCGATAGCGTCCCGTTACTGAGAGCTTCGCTCATTCGCGCAAAACTGATTAAAATAAATGCGATAGCCAACTCGTTAAGTGGAGACCGGTTTTCCCAATCTGAACTGAAATCGAACATCTTCACGATGGATATTGGAAATTAAGTTCGACTCGGGCTTCGGTTGGGAATGCAAATTGGTGCAAATTATGCTTCCGACTGCAGACGCAGACCAAGCGCGGTGTAATTTTGCAAGGAGAGGATTTTGTTTAATTTGCCCGCAGTGATTGAATTTCGATCTTCAGCTTGATGGCTTTCTGTCGTTTGCTTAGTCGTTCAAAGTTTTCCTAGCAGTAGGGTTGGGGGTAAATAATCATGGCCGGGGGGGGGGTGGGAGTGAAAACCTCGGAGCGGGAGAAGCCGGGTACTGCCGGCAAACTGTAGTCATATTTTATTCCTTCCACTCCCAAGTCAAAAACGTTCTGGCTACGAACGCGACACCGACCGAACAAGAATCATACATTCAATATTCCTTTGCCCCGGCACCGTAAAGTAGATCAAACAATTTCCTGCACTCGATCTTCCGTTTGATTATACCGGAGTTTTTCTTCTATAATTTGTGCGCTCGGTGAAGGCACACTACATCACGGCAAATGCGGCGTATGCCCTTTCGAAACCGTCTCGGAGATACACTCGGAAAGAGCGTAATGGAAGTGGATTTGCATTCGAACATAGCGCAGAAATAAAATTCGTCCTTTCTTATCACTCGAGCAGTCGTCGTGTTGTTCACCGTATCGAACCGTATGGGAAGGATTTTCTTAATGCAAATCGAGCACAGACTAGCTTAGCGCAAGTAGACCAAGGGCCTTGACTGGATTGGCGAATTTTATTGAATTATAGAAGGGATATCAATAAACGATCGCAAAATGGAACTCAAAAGGAGCACAAGTACCTTAGAATCTATAAGATTTCATCAAAAATGCAAACAACTTGCAGTTTGAATAATTCTTTAGTTTGCTTTTATTTTTCCGACCGTAAAACTGATGAATGAAATAACAGTTTGTGTGAAGTAATGGGAAAAGTGCTAGAGAAAAATTTTTAGAAGATAATTTAGATTTAGATATAATTATTATGTTGAAAGTTATAATAGTTTCAATTCTTCTTCAATTTTTGTTAATTTTTTGGAAATCCAAGGTTTTTCTCTAAAATTAAAGAAGGGCCCTTTTTTCTATGTGTTTTCATTTATTTTATTATAAGATACCAAAGATTGGCGAAGTGATTCGTTTCAACGCTAATAAATAAAAGAGAACGCTTTAGGAAAATAAAATATTTACTTTAGTTTGAACGACCAGGCCGTATTAATGATTCTTCAGAAGTCTCTAAAATAAGATCACAGCCAGGAAACATTAAGTGACAAAATTCCCTTTTCAGTTTATAAAACATAAAGATGTATAATTATTTTAAACCATAGCAAAAATTAAACTCGTACACATCGTTCATAATATAAACTTCCACATTAATTAATATGTTCACTTTCTGTCTTGTTAACGCTGGTAAGAGCTAAAAATATTAAACAAATTGACTTATTTACTTGTTACCAGTTCAGCACATCAACTATCTCTTGTTAAGATGAGCATAAGGTAATTTGAGTACATTCTCCAACATCGTTCCCAGCCGTGTCCAACCCTTGATGCTACCGTCGAGCAAACGGTTGATGCCCTAACAATTATGCCTAATGCCCGAATAAGAAGGCAAACTTTTCGAATTATGTTCTTCATAATTTCTATTACCTCCAGCGCGCACCGGGCACGCCGACACTATTCCGGGAGAACAATTAAAGAACCATATTTCGCAATCACACCGGGATCGGATACACAAATCAAAAACTCATCGGCAAACGTCGGGGAAAACTTCACCGGTGGTAATGTGTCCCTCGGCTGCCATCCCGGGCCAGCAACCTCGCGTACGTGTGCGTATGTGTGGCGTGCCCCACCATGGGACTCAATCAGAGCGGCCCTAACGATCTTCGCCTCCGGTGAACTTCACGAAACACGACTCCCAGGGGCCTCACCTACTTTCCGTCTCTTCGGTCTTCTTACAGGCCCGACGGTCTTGGGTGTGGGAAAGTTCACTCCCGTGTTCAAAGCGTAGAGCGGGAGGGGAGGGGAGGGAGCAATAGTAAACATCGGTCCCGTGTGCTAACGACGTGTGCCACCTTGAAGACGGACCGCCTGATGCCGAAACCTTTCGCCGCAAAGGTGCACGGGTCTCGGAACGTGCGTGTACTTTATCTGCGGGAGCGGAAAGCGTATCGCCGACGGGAAAGGCGATGGAAAGTGTACACACATAAATTCGTTATCAAATTTATATGCAAATTTTCACTGCACACGACCGCAGCTTTTCCGAGGGCCGCCTTTGCGAGACAACCACGAGGGAATGTAATTGCATACAAGGGTAACATTGGTACTTTATTGTGCCCGTTGTGACGGCCCGTAACAAAGTCTTGCCGATCGTAGGGAAGCGGTGAAGTTCGGAATGTTACGCGATGAAAGATTGTGGAAATTGTCAGCAATAGCTGCTATCTTCATCGATGTCACATGGAAAACGAACAATGTTTTGCTCTATAAATTTCCAGGAAATAACTTTACCGATCTGCATCAGTATACACGTGCAGAAACCTTACAACTGAAATGAACGGCCTTCCTTGAAAGAAAACATCTGGATATCGTAATTAATCAATTATAAGAAGACCGTTTTGTAATTTTAATGTTTTCGAGTGATGAATGTGAATAATTATCTCGCAAGTTATTTTGCTATCCAATTTGTCTTTCTAATGTTTCAAATTTCCTGACGAGTAGCATTCTTTGCTTAAACTTAAAGTTTTCTTTCGCAAACAATAAATATATTGGCATCTTAAATAAGTACACTTTCGAGCTAAATTATAAAAATCTGATCTGTTACCGAAGATGCAGAAATCATGTTGTAGATTAGTGATGGGTTTTCGGAACCGCACCCACGGCTCCGAACCGCTTCCGAGCATTTTGATTACGGCTCCGATTCCGGCTTAGTAAAACCCACGGTTCCGTCGGAGCCGCCCGGAACCGTTCGGAGCCGTCCGGAACCGTCCGGAATCGCTAGTCGGCAGCCGGAACCGTCGGAGCCGTCGGAACCGTCCGGAATCGTCGGAACCGTCCGGAACCGTCCGGAGCCGGCCGGAACCGTCAGT